>JAYKAV010001831.1:503832-788555 GCA_035582835.1 Phoebastria nigripes
GGGCAGGGGCGGGGGCGGGGGGAGACACCCAGCCGGATCAGTGGCGGTCACCAGTGACCCAGACACAACACGTGCGCCTTGCAATGACTTTTACTAGACTGTTTACTTTTATTTGTCCCATTTCATAACCCGCAGCTACTCCGGCCCATTTGGGAGAGCACTTTAAAAAAAAAAAAAACCCAAAAACAAAAACCACAAAACACCACAAAAAAACAAACCGAAGAGAACCCCAGAAAGAAAGAAAAGACCTGATCAAAATAGGACGAGGCAGTTTTCGGAGGTATTTATTCCATATGTAGAGCAGAAGGAGCACTGCCGGCACGTGACAGAGGCTTGAAAAGGATGTGCATTTAAAAGGGAATAAAAAGAAAATCGCGCTTGCAAATTCTTTCCTCCTCCCCCTGCCCTCTCCTCCTCACCGCGGCTGCACAGCAGCATTGTTTTAGTGCCGCACAGAGTTTCAGTCCCAGCCCATTTTGCAATCTGCACGAACTGGGAACATTTGCTGTTAGCGAAGTCTTTCGAAATCTCCACATTTTGCTGCTTCTATTAACAAATGTCTTTCCTTCACTAAAATAAGTCAGCAGAGCTCCAAAAAAGTGAGCAAAGTACATAAAATACAAGGGCACATAGAGTAGGAGGTCCCTACAGAGTTTTAAAAATCGATCAAGCTGGAAAAGTTGTAAGTGCCATCTCTCCTGCATTTCAGAGGAAAGTACACTGTCCTTAAACCGGATAGAGTGGGTTTTGTTGGGGCTTTTTTTGCCCTTTTTTTTTTTTTTTACTAGTATCCCTGTTATTTGTGGAGTCAAGCCAAGAACATTAGTTCAAGCAACTCCCCCTTTTTTAGCTGGAGAGTTTTGGTTGGGATGAGTCTCTCGTGAATAACCAATGTGACTTCTCCAGCAACTCAATACCAATTGATTCTGGTGCTAATCCAGCCAGGGCTCGATCCTGCCTCCTTACTCCGATGGGAATGTACCGCAGCGAGGGGTCAGGATCGGCCAGCCGAGATGTCGCTGGGCGCGGGGGAAGATCCCCCCCCCCCCCCCCGCTAAAAATCATTGAACAAACAACGCCCTTAAAAAAAAAAAAAAGTTTTGCGTCTTACAGTTGCCTACATTAGATTAACTTACGCTCTAGCTCAGTAATAGGGGAGAAAAGAAAAAAAAAAAAAAGGAAAAAAATTATAGACCAAGCAATGGTAAGACATCCAGGTTGTGGTTGGAACACGGTCAAGATAAGGGAAAAAAGCCCCAAAACTAAAAATCAATATTCCCTTGTGTCGAAAGAGGGCTCTTAAGAGTTGTCAATATCAGGTTCGGGTTTGTTTTGTTCGCATGGAAAAAAAAAACCCCACAACTTATTTAAGCATACACTTTAGTGCAGGAAAATTTACAACACTAATATTTATTCACAAAAAAAAAAAAAAAAAAAAAAAAAAGGAGGGCGAGGAGGAAATCCCAATATTAAAGGAATGTCCGGAAAATGACCACTTATTGGTTTCTAAAAATGTCAGCTGTAATCGTGGGGCTCCCTATCACCACCTCTCCTTCCGTCAGGCAGGCGAGATAAAAATCTGAGCTAAATTACGAACAAACTTTGAGCACGGGAGCCGAGACTGGGAAAGTTCCCTCGCGATGCTGCTCTTCATTCATGCTGCATAATAACAATAAATACCAAGAAACATCCTCATCTGTCCTCTGTGCCTATGCAGAGCAGTGCGAAGATCCGATCAAAAAGGAATCTAAATGACACCTCTGCACCTCGGTACAAAGCAATCCCGTGCCCACCGTTAACTTGTGTCCTGTTGGACCTTGGAGAGAGGCGTTTAACACCGCAGCAAACTAAACCGTGCCCGAAAGACAGAAAACAATAGTAATAATAAAGAAACATATCTGCGAATAAACAGTCTGGTCTTACCCTGCACTGTGTGATCTTCCATGAAGTGGCACAGAAACATCAGGAGTAAGAGCATGCCCGGGTGGATTCTCTGATTTAACATCCTCAGTATAGCAGGGAGTGAGAGAGACACAGAAACAGCGTGAGGGGGAGTAGGGAGAGGGAGCGAGCACTAGCCAGCCTGCTTATGATCGCTCTATTGAATGAACGTCAGGCTCTGAATGCAGTCTCTCTTTAAATCTATACGGGGGTCCTAGCTGTCTGCGGTGGGCGGTCTCCCAATGTGTGTGTGTGTCTGCTCGGGGGTGGGGAGATTTAAAAAGTTCAGTGTGAATCAGGTGACATTTTCCACCTTCTGGAAACCCTCTCCAATTATCTGCTCTAGGTGCACGCACACACGGGCGCGCACCGGCGCGCACCCCCGGGCGCGCACCCGCGCAGCCCCACGCCAGCCCTGCGCGGCGGAGACGCCGGAGCCGTTGTTGCAGCAGCGGGAGGCAGCGCAAGCGCCGGCCGCCGCGCCCGCGGAGCCGGCCGCGCCCGCGCAAGCGGGGAGGCGCGCGGCGGACCGCGCCCGCGCCGCGGGGGCCGGAGACCCGCGGGGGTCGCGGCCGCCCCAGGGGCGCCCCTTGTCCCCCGGCGGCGCGGTCGGCTGCGCGGCGGTGCGGAGGCTGCCGGGGCGCGGAGCGGCGCCTGCCCGCCCGGGGTGGGCTCCGCGGCCGCGGGGCGCTGCCGTCCCCGCGCGTAGTGGCTGCTAAGAATAAATCCCACTCCCCGCACCTCCGACGGGCGGGAGGCGGCTGGCGCGCAGGCAGCTCGCTCGGCGGGACTCGGCCCAAAAAAAACCCAAACCCCAACCAACCAACCGACCAACCCCAAACCTAAAAAAAAAAGAAAGAACCAAAAAAAAGTTTAGTACCTAGGGCTGTGCCCAAGTGACAGCCTTTTCACTAGGAGCCCGGGAGGACGAGACGGGAATGGGGGCGACGTAGGCGGTCTCCTTTCAGGATCAGAAAAGATTGCAACATCGATAATGAACTACTAGGGCACTAGTTTATTAAGCACAGTCTGGCATTATTCTCCCCTTAGAAAAGTTGGCGGTCTCTCATTTATAACATTTTTTGGCACCGCTGAATGAAACTGAGTAGGCGATATTTCCTTTTATACAAAACGATTACTTAACGGAAAATGGTATTGTTTATTCAAAAGCTGCCTTTTTAATTTCGATTCTTTCGCTTTTCTGAGCCACCAAAGCACAACAGACTGCGAAGTATGCAGACAGGAATGCCCGGACAGTGCCGGGTCAGGGGCCGGTGCGCCGCGGCCGCCCGCGCCCTCCGCCCGGCCCTCCCCACACCCCTCCTCCCCGCTCCCGCCCTCCGGCTCCCCCCACCGCCCGCCCCCTCCCCACAACTGCAAATAACTCAGTGATAACAGATTTTTTTCCACCAACTGCAGGAGATAGTGCTAATCTTTTAATAAAAGATCCCATTACAATGGGATCTGTCTGGACAGACTATAATAGATCCAGAAATACAGCCGTGCTAATATTAGGAGACAGTTGTTTGGGTGCCTCAGACCGGGCCCTGGTCCTGCTTTGAAAGTGGGCATGAATCACAATGTCCCTCGGTACCACCTGCGGTCACACGCATTAAGAAGCAGACTGGTAAATGATTGACCTCGCTGCATTTTTTTTTTCTTTTTTTTTGTTATTATTATTCTTTATTTTGTTATTATGATCATCGTCCTGAGCAGCGCCCGGGCATTTTGAGCACTTCAGAAGCTCCGGGACTCCACATCCTTTTTAATCTTTTCCCAAATTGGTGCCACTCTCTCTCTCTGCGCCCCCCCCGCCCCGCTCGCCGGAGCGGCGTTAATGCAGGGTTGCTTAGTGCCCTCTAATGGCAGACGACATTAACAGTTAATAGCGAAACACTCCTTACCCCCGAGCTGCAAATGAAGGGCCGGTTTCAAAACCCGCCTCTCCTCCCGGAGAAGGGGATCCTGGGCGCAAGGTGCCCCGAGGGGCCGGTCCCCCCCGGCCGCCCCCGTCCAGGGCTCAGCCGGGGGGCGCGGGGCAGCCCCTGCCGGGTGCGGGGGCAGCGAGCCGGGCTCGGCCCGTCGCGGGGCACGTAGGAAAGGGCGCGGAGCGCGCCCAGGCGTGGGATCGGAGGCCTGGCTGCCCTCGGGGCCCCCTCCCAGGAGCCCCTCTCCCGGGTCCCCCTCCGACTCGCCCCGCGGGGCTCCGGCCACGGCCGGGCGCGGCGTCGCACCCCCGCCGCACAGCTCGGGCAGTAGCTTGCACCCCCCGGGGGGCAGCGCCGGGGCCGAGCCGCCTCTCACCCAAGCGCGGGTGGCCCGGGGGGGTCCCGGGGGAGCCTCGGGGGGGGTCCCGGCGGCGGCGCGGGGAGCGCAGGCAGCTGCTGCCGAGCGCCGAGGCACCGCACGCCCGCGATGCCCGGGCGTGCTGCGGCGGCAGGCTCACCTTTTCTTACTCAGTTTGTGTGTGTTTTTTAATAATTGGCCAATACGGTGTTTGTCCTGATAATGTTTTCAATTATAGAGAGGCATTTTCAGGCCGTATTCCTGGAAATGAGATGCCGGATGGGTCGATAACGTTTGCACATGTGCTTCATGCATGTATCATCAGGAGATCAATATGATTGTGCTGGTATGGAGATTTGTATCACACCTGTTCTCTGACATCACATAGAAACAGCTGCTGTTTCTCTTACTGTTTTTCTTTTTTTTTCTTCTTCTTCTTTTTTAAATGCTAAATATTGGGTTTGTGTGTAACAACATGTCAGGCGTATATTGTATAATCAGAAATGCTTTCTTCTTTCTCGCTGTGTGCCTCCCTGTACAACTCCCCCACCCCTTTCTGCTTTGCCAACAATCATATTTAAATTACCAAAAAAACAATAGGGTCGATCTGTAACTGAATTATCAGGCAGCACACAAAAAGAGTGTTGTTCACAGCTTGACAGGTTTTAAAACTTCTTTCTACCAAGAATTGTATGCATTTTAATATATGTTTTTGGATGTGAATCCAATCTTTGCAGCTGGCCCTGATCTTGGAATAATAAAGCCTTTTAAAAAACCTGTATATACTAACATCTCAAACTTTCAGAAAGTTCGGATTTAGCTCTCAATTTACATAAAATGTATGTCTTTGTCCTATCTGTAATATAGCTGTACCTACAACAGACCCCATAATCCAAAATATTAAGTGGCTGGTCTCTGAGGAAAATGGCAGCAAAATACTGAGTAGGAGGAAAAATAATCCCCAAGTGTAACCTTGTGTGACATGCGCTGTTAACATACATACATATATATATATACACACACACACACATATACATATGGGGAATATTTATTTTGTGATAAGTCAGTATTCATTGTACTAGTATAACGTATTTCCTTTTACTCTTTTCCCCTCAATGTGCTGCCTCTCAAGAGGGGAGCGGTTGCTTGTATCAAGAATGGACCACCTCAGGACCCTCTCTTCGATAAGAAGCATGTCCGCATAAAGCTTTTTGAGGATGTGGATAGGACTCCAAGCAAAAGCTGATTATTTGGAAGGGATCTGGATTTTGGGCGAGAGAAAATGGGAAGGCCTATCCTGGCATTTCCCAACCTAACATTCAAGGGAGAGGAAAAAGACTCAAAACACCCTCCTGTGGTCCTGTCCTGGATGTATGCATCATCCTATGTGGTTTCTCACACAACTGGCTTCTCCCACAGAGCAAGTGCTCAAATAAAGGTAGAACGTCCTCTTCTGGTAGGAGAGAAGACTTATTAGCCTCCTTTAGTCCCATCTAATTGTCCTGATTATCACAAAAAGAAGGGTCTGTTTCTGGAAAACTGCACTTTTTCAAAGGTTCCCCTCTTTCGCATCTCAGATATCAGATTTAAGGACTTTTCTGAGCACCATTGCATTGTTCCATTTTGTAAGCGTTCCCTTTCTTTTTTTCTCTTCAGCATAGGGCAATACAAGCCCTCAACAGCCTTTTTCTGTGGAAATTTCATGTGCTGTTTCTCAGCGTAAAGTAGCATAAAAATTTGGATTACAAAGGTTCATTTCTTGATTTGGCCAAGACTTCTCCATGAAAAACAAGCAAACCAATTGCTGATAAAATAAAGCTCCAAAATATATTAACTGAATTCTAGTCTTAGGTAGTGGATACGTGACACTGAAATTATTCCTACACATAAGTGAGACTGTTAAACACAGAACTCGTATTGTATGGTATTGATGTGTGTTGTGCTTATTAGATGAGTACAGGTACATTAAACAGTTATTTTTTCTTTAAGTCGAGCTAAAAGTTGATGTCTGTTTTCAGGTAGTGGGGAATGAATTGAATTAAGAGGTAGTAGGGATCTTACCTAATAAATACCACTGGTAAAAATTGCAAAGGGAATATAAGTTTGACCATCAGTAGATACTTGGGAAGTCACATCTGAAAAGCTGTCATCCCTTTTGACCAAGACAGCTGTAAACAGGTACGCTATCCTACGCTATCTATTCTCCCTATGACAGACGCTCAGACTGTCTGGAGGGCACTCCGAAGGTTTAGCCTGATTCATTATGGTTCACAGGAAGAATAGGAGAACAGTGTGACTGTGAGTACTCTGATCTTAAATATGGAAAGTTTCTGGCAGCCCATGGAGGTTTAGCAGCCCTGTGTGTTTGTGGCTTTGTTCATACTGTAGAAAGGGCATGTAGACAGGTGGCATTCACAGATAAAAGTGACATATATGTGGTATGAGCCAAACTGACCCCATTCCTACCTTTTATTGGTGATTCAGGGAGCAGTTAACAGAATTGTGTATCCCTTTACAGTTTGGTGGATAATTTCCCCTTGTTGTGGGCCAGAACAGGACAAGCTGTCTTAAGACACTCCAAAGACATTATCTTCTCTTGTGTTGGCAGTACCACAAACCAGCACTGAGGAAGTGCAGCAGGCCTTATCATTCAGTATCCATTGCGAACAGGATGTGAGGTGGTAAGATGAGGTTTAATGTGTGAATGCAATGAAAACAGGTTGCTAAACAAGTTACAAAAGCTTTCCAGGTTATTGAAAACTTGGACAAAAGTACAAAATTCCAGTAGGAAATAGGAGTGGAAGAAATTGTAAGGAAAGTATTAAAATCATTAACTATCTGAGGAAGTTAAATGAAAAATTATAAAGGAGTATACTGATCTATTGCTTTACAGATCTAATCTGTTGATCAGATACTTTTCTATAATTTCAGAGAACAGAAAAAAACTAGAAATGCGCCCAGACCATGGAATTTCTGGGGCAGAAAAAGTCTCTCCCCTTGTTGGGACTGCAGTGTTGTCAATAGCAGCAGGAATTCTGACATTGATTCTAAATGAAATTTTGAAAACTTTAAAAAAAAAAAAAATAGGAAATGTAGCTATTGCTGGAAACCTGCTCTAAACAGCCCTTTAGGATGCTATCGTTTTAAAGGAATGCCTAAATGCCAGAAAGGCAGCACCACCAGCTGTAGACAACCCATTTCCATGTAAAGGCTTAAGAAGTGCCATGTGGGAGGGAGCATGGAAAGAGCAAAGCTGTCAGATAGAACAGACCCTGGAAGGCCATTTCAGCTTGGGCAGCATTAAGCTAACTGTTGGCTGTCTTGACTCATGTGCTAAGTGCAGAATGGCTCTTGCCCAGCTTCCTGACTGGCAAATTGCCTTTTCTACTTCCACAACTCTGCCAAGTGGAACTATGTCATACTTGGTGATAAAACTTCAAATTTTTAAGTTAAAATTATAGATGAGGAGCATGGTGCTTTAGGAGTGGAGGGGTGATGTGTGGTTATTGTACTTTTAAGGTCTGGAACATTTTGTGTGGCAGACTTCAAAAGACATGTCAGTTGGCAATCAGTTGCAGCTGGAACAGGATTGGAGACTAAACCCAAGATTAAAGTGAGGACGGACGTAGTTTGTAAATAACTACTGTGAAAATTCAATTAATTTTTGCCATGACTTTATTCTTCTTCTTGTTTGATTCTATTAAAGTTAATGTGGACGGCATATCTGATTCATTGGATATGTGGAGTCACATCATTTTCTAATCCAAAAAAGGCTTTGTTTGACTGTAGATCCTGGCTTGGAGCTTAAATGGAATAAAAAACACTGTTAAGAGTGATACCCATAGCCAACTGTGACAAGTGGAGTATAGCATGGCAAAAAGGGTAGTAAATGGACAATTTCCAGCTCAGTGAATGTATCTGGTGATGTACTGGATCTTGTTTCTAGACGGAGAGAGTAGGTGCTTGAGTCCGTCAAAGTTACAGCCTTGTTAGGGACAGATCATTAACTTCTTATTGTGAGATTTGCATTTACTTTATTGCCCATCAAGGAAGAGGATCAGTTTTAATGGTTTACTTTCAGAGATTAATGGAACCAAATGGATTTTAGACTGCTGTTTAATCAGTGGCAGTTTATTGGGACATTATCAAAATTGTCCTACATGGTACATGTTGATAAACTCCAAATGTCACCTTCTAGTACTGTGAATACATAGCATGTGAGGAAAGAAATGAACTAGACAGAGCCCTCAGCAAGAATAATGATCTAAATGAGACTAATTGTGACAAAGAATTTTGGAGAAGTTAAGGTGATGGCTATGATGGAAGCAAAGAAAAGCTTTTTTCCCAATTGTGATGAGCTGCTTTATTTTTATGAGCAGAAAAGGAGTGTCTCATGATTATCCCAATTCTCTCAAAATTTTCTTTTGTAATGAAATATATTTATAAAAAGCACTTAGTGCTTAAACATTTTTATTTCAAGATCTGGCACAGCATCACACATGTATGACAACTCTTCACAGGTCGTCAAAATTTTCATTTCATTACAAAGCACATTTCTGCTATCACATAAACAACAGTGAATTTCCAAAATTAATTTTTAGTACAAATTGAAGGAATTATGCTATGTTAAGTAAATGGCACTGCAGGTAACTCCGTAGACTTGTCTTACTGCAGTGCAAAATAGTGGTATCTGTAGACCTTCTAAAGTCTTATTCTGAAGTCAGGCTTTTATGGAATAAATATGACTACAAATATTAGCTAGTAGTATGGGAAGGAACAAGAGCCCAGGGTAATTTATGCTTTCTTTTGGGACCTATTGCATATGTTTTTTGAAGTGGAGGCCCTGCATGGACTGCTGAGAGTTTGTTGGCTCCACAGTATGTACTGTGAGAACTGTCTCCCTCCAGTAGCACAAAAACTGGCTTATGTCCTCCTAATACTCCTCCAAGAAAGGGCTCTAGGAGGAGCCCTATGGCTCCTGTTCTGTCCACTAACTTGGTTAGTTCACATATGCTTTCTTCTACACTTGATCAAGAGGTGACTTAAGGAGCCAGAAGTCATGAATAGAAGGATTGATATCCAGACTGCCAGTCCTTAGGGTACGGTAAGTTCCCTTCCTCCCTGGATGTCTGGAAAAAGAGGAGATAGTGCATCTTCTGTGCACAGGGTAGCCAGTTCAGTCACAGGTTTGCAGGACAGTCCAGAATGCATGGGTTTGAGCTTCTGCTTTCTTGCCTCTGCCCTGACCCTCATCTCTTCTAAGGATCAACCAAGTCCTTGGTTTCCTCCAGTCATGAGAGTGGGGCTGATACCTGTGGGGCCTCCAATTCTGAGAACCTGCTAATCCTGAACAATTTCATTGCACAAGACTGCTGTGAGAGCAGGAAGAGTAAGCATGGAGATCATCTGCATCTCAGATGAGAGAAGTTGAGATAGATACAGGCAGGAAAAGGGCTTTAGCCATTTTCCCACACAATGTGCCTATCCTATGTGACTCCAGCTGCTGCTCCAGAAGTGTGTGGCAACACATCTGCTAGCCTTGTATGAATAACCTGGGTACACTTGGACTTTACAAACGACATTAAATGTCTTTGTTTAGGGAACTGATTCAAGCACAAAATGACATGCCCAAAGACATATGGATAGCCTGTGGAATAGCAGGGAGAAACTCCAAATCTCAACTAAATCTGTCTCCACCGGCCATCCTTTCTTGCTGCTGTGTTTATCTCATTTACGCATGCAAAAATCCATGGATTGGCCCCATGCTTTAAAATGTGAAATGATAAAGAAAAGTTGGTTATTAAAAGAAAAATTGTTTCATGAATGCATCATAAAATCCTGACATTCAGGATTTGGTCTGTATTAGGTGGCTGTCTTTTATCTATATCTATTACATTTACTGTTGAATCACTTTTTTTGAAGACAAAAGAATTATCTGAGGTTTGCTCTTGAAGTTTGTGCCACTTCCTTTCATTACAGGCAGTAGAAGGTGACAGTGGTTTGGCCCAGGGTCCATGTATTCCTTATTTCTAGCCTCATAGTTCCACCTTAATTGCACACACTTGAAAGTCCCTATTTCCAAGTCTAAACCCAGTCTGTTTCTAGTCCCTCATCACACTCATTGGCCATACCCTGCTGAGCTCATTGAACATTTTGAGCATCCTTCATAGGATTCAAAAGGAAGATGAAATTCTGTGGTGGTGCTGCTGAGAAGGCGGTGTAGTCTCCTTTCCAGCCTTGCGTATAAAGGAGGCCATCTCTGCAAATAGGAAAAGTCACACTACAGTCCAAAATTGATCCATCAGAGCATCCAAACTCCTTCTAACCTGAATGCTGTAATAGTGTTAGTGCTTTTTCTCCACTGTGTAGGAGAAAAACCAGCAAATCTGAGAGTCTTGGCAGGCCTCTGCTTCTCTACAATGATGCGGCAGTAATGGTTAACTGGAGAGTGCCTTAGGTCTAACTCCTCTCACCAGAGGTTCTCATGAGCCTTTGCTTTTAACGGCTGCTTGCCTCAGTGAGCTGCAGTATTGCTGAGGTCAAGTGTCCTGAATGTACGCATATAATGAGGTTTGACTCAAACAAGTCAGCTTAAATAAGTAGTTTTTAATTGAGTTCTCTTTCTTTCCTACTTTCTGGTTTCTGAGATGGCAATCACATTTTCAGGTCTTTCTGCAGAACAATGACACTTCACAAATAATTTTTTAAAAAATGAAAGCTGAGATTCCATATGCTATCTGGATTCCAGTATCTAGCATTTTAAGAAGAACATCAAATATGTCCTTGATAGAAACGCTAGAATTTCCACCTAGGAAATTTAGGCCTGCAAGGTATGGGGCCATGCTGGCCTTGAAAGATGTGAAAACAGAGTAGCAAAAGGGGCCTACTTTGTGGAAATGTGGTTGTCACTGAAAGACACTTTTCTTCATATTAATTTACAGAAACTCAAGGTGGAAGGGCAGGGGAGAGCGAAGGGAAAGGATAGTGTAGGGGTAAATAATGGAATAATTAGAACCTCCAGAGAGGACTGTAAAGTAGAGAATCAGAACAAACTTGTGCTATTAGATTTCTGTTGGTGTTCATGGTATTTTGGCAGAGAAAAAAAATTTTAAAAGGGGTCTTAGCAGTAAACAGTTAGTAAGGGAGGTTTTGAGGAATAACTTAAAAATCTGAAAATACATTAATTCAAAACAATGTTCACTACTCCAAACTGACTTATATCTACAAAGAATTCATAAAATAAGAGAGACCTCTTGAGGACTAAGGATGAATTCATTAGCTCCATTTTTCTTAGATGTCTTTGGTGTATGTGTAACTTGCTCACCTATTGATAAAACAAAGGAAAACAGAGTACAGGAAAGCATTCCTGAGAAGACCCAAGTCAAACTGATTTCACATCCATTAGATGGAAAGAAAGTACCTCCACAGCCAAGTGAATGCTTTATCCACAAAATTTTGAAGCATGCTTTAGTAACCTGCTACTAGTAAAACACAAATCCTTAAAAGAATTCATTCTGAAGTATCTCAAAGATGCAGACATAACAAATCTAGACAGTAAGAGAGTCATTTAAGCATCAGACTCTGTGTGCTATTTGGCTCAAACCGCAATATGCCAAAATTCAATACTGCAAGTGAAGTAACTGACTCTTCTGAGGAAAATAACAGCATACCAACAACGTAACTTGCAAAGTCTGGAACCACTTACAAATGAAATAAATTTGAAATAAAATGAAATAAAAATAAAATATTTTTACCTTGCCATGTTTAAAGATGCACATAATTTTTAAGATCTTCTTTAAGCCTTCTAAAAATTCTGTTAGTGCATGCTCATCATTTTTATCCTGCAGCAGGACAGTTGCAGGTAATTTTTGTCTTTTTCTCGGATATTCTAATGAGAGTGCAGTATGAGAGTGTTGACTGTATTAATCTTATTTTTAAAAAAAGATAAAAACTCCAAAATGTACTTGGAGCTTCTCAGAAATAAGATCATATTCTTTTCACAGAAAGGGGAGGTCAAATCCTGGACAGGTTCCAACCCCAAGTTGAAAAAAGTAACAACTTGACACAAAGTTGAATGGTCACAGGTAGAAGTATGTCTGGATGTGGGGAGAGAAGGTAGATAGTAGGGGTTTATTTGCAATTAATTTTTTTCTCTTTAATATTTTAATATTTTGCTTAAAGTGATAGGATGTTTGTGATTCAATTGCAGCAATGTCCTTTTAGATGCAGAATCAATCTGATTTAGATGCAGAATCAACAGCATTCCTGTTTAGACAAGATATACAGGTAGAGGTGATGCCTGTTACTAGACCAGGACCCATCACTTTCTCATTTACATGGTTATTATGCATGGCCTGTTATTTCAGCCAAACTCTTCTGCAATAATTCCTTTTTTAATGCTGTAAACATGCTTTATCTTTAAAAAAGTAGTTCTTTTATATGTCAGAGGAGGAGAGACATAATTTAGCACCTTCTTTTGTCTTAATGTCTTATAATCAGACAAGTTTTCTTGTTCCATAGACAGCAAACTCAGGCTGAGAAAGATTTGTAGGGGGAGCTTTGAAGGCTCAGAGACACAGGCAGGGGAAAAGGACAACATTTAGGGGTTTCATGCTTCATAAATTGCTCCTGCAAGAAAAACTAGTGGTGTAAAGTAGAAGCTGTATCCCTGCATTCGGACAACGAAAATTAGCACTACACTGAGGCAGAGCACACCATCCTGCCTGTTACTGCTGCTGCTTAGGCTTGTCCTTTAGGCATAACCCTCTAGTGGAACAGGATGGGATTTCAGTTGCATGTGGGAAATGTCTCCAGTGTCTTTCAAATGGCGTGCCATTAGGGATGCTCCCGCTGAGACCACTCTGATTGCATCTGAGCTCTGATGCCCTGAAAGGCCGAGCAGAAAGATGGATGTTTGGCATGCAGCTGTCCAGATGGACATTTCTGCTGTGATCCTTGAGGAGTGTTCCAACCAAGTCCCTGGGAACCCCACGGTCTGAGGTCTATGAGGTGTGCTGCCCTCTAGAATGTCTTGCCTCTGCCTCGTTAACTCATATCACATCGAGGATTACACATGGTTCCTCTAGATTCCCTCATGAAGCCTCACCTGATTTGCTGCTCATTTCTGAGCTTTGGTAGCCATTCTCCTTTTGTGGAGAAAACAGAAAATAGCAAACTTTTATTAATATGAATTCCTTGTAAAGTAAGTAAATAAAAATCAGCTGCAGAGATCCCAGGATGAAAGAAAAATGGAAACTCTAGGGGTTTTTTTAGGGTGATGGGTGGAGGGACACCTTCAGGATCATGAAACTGATTCCTTTGAAATTCAGATTGTCAGTAGCTGCTTCTTTTGACTCCCTTCTCCACGAATTTCACCAGATGACCTTTTCACACTATGATGACATCTTATTTTGTTCCTGGAGTGGCTTCCTTTCCCCAGGTATCTGCTCTAAGGAAAGATGGAATTTGATGTACACAGATCATTGCTTTCAGAAAATAATTGTTACCACTGACTGGGTATATTAGCTGCTGCCAGATTTAAAGGCATTATTAATCCCATTAGAAATAGTTGGGAACCAAAGAAACAGGTTTTATTTGTCCCAGGCCTTAGGCAGTTAAGCATTTTGCAAGAATACCTTCAGGAATCCACTGCTAAGCAATAAGGTATTGGATATAAATGGACTGACATTGTACACGTAAGGTTAATTTGCAAAGCAGAAAGATGAGTTTGGGGTTAAAATAGAACATAGCAGTTGGAAAATCCCTACTGGTCTTTCTTGTGTCATTCTGAGAAACTAATTGCATTTGTTTTGTCCTAGGTCACTGTAAATTTACTGTAATGATAATATACCTGCATGTTGTAATCTGAGTGCAATTATGAATGAAATGGGCTATTTTGAAGCTCTGCTGTCAAATACAGAATGTGCACCAGGTAGCTGCAGGGAAAATGCAGTCACCAGCACTGGGATTGCTTGTCTGATAACCTGGATGAGGGGGGACCCACCCGTGTGCTGTGCTGGAGGTGGAAAGGGAGCCTGCCATGAGGGAGGGGAGGAACATGCTGCGCCTCGACAGCATACCATCTCTGCTGTCACATCCTAGCAGTTCTGGTGGCACACGCTGAAAGAGGGCACAAATGGCTTCTGCCTCATTACTGTTTCCCTCCACTACTTGCCGACTGTGGGGCAGAAGGGAAGGGGAGAAGGATGGGTATCTGTGTAGGTGAGGGTACAAACCAAGTAAGTGGAGGCATGGAGTAACTTTCCTTGCTGGCCCTGAAATCAAGATAGACTGTGGCTGTGCAAGCAGCCGCACCTCTGCTATTGATACTTTTACTCCTGAACAGATCAGCACTAGCACCAGTTGTTATCTGTCCCAAGACTCTGTTTGATGCCCACAGCTCTTTTGCCTCTTCAGGTGGGATACTCATTTCAGGGTTGTGCAGGGCTTTGCCTCTCAGTCTAACTTAAGTCAGCATTTTTAGATTTCAAGGAAACCTTGCAAAGTGGCTATGCAATTTGTTCTTATCATTCAGGGGATGTAGAATGACAGGCTCTGAGTACCTGTGCTGTCATCTGTAGGGGTGTCACAGTGAAGCTTCTGACGTAAGTCACCCATTTTACAGGTAGGTCAGCAATTAAAAAAAATGCAAGAAACTTGGTAAATGAACAGATTTTACAGATGTAATGCACAGCCAGGCATGACAGTTAAAATTAACATTTCAGCATGACCTAGCCACCTATATATTTCATTAAGCAGAACTTGTAAAGGGCCTTGTGGAAGCACCATCTGCTGATTTCCAATAAAACTGCAAATGCTGTGGAAACTTTCTGCTATTTGTTCTATGTTGAAATGGGCTCAGTGCTAAATGCTAAACCCAAGGCACTTCCAGCTTGGTTCCAGATTTGAAGAATCGGAATGAGTTGTTTATGTTGCTCTGTAGTTTATGGAGGCTTTTCTTTCCTATGCAAGTCAGTGGAGAAAAACTACTACAACCTGAACTTCTCCTCTGTGCTTTCCAGACCATGTGACGTATCATCTACAGGATCGTTCCTGGTACTTTTAATAATGACTCTTCATGATATTTATAAACATCCTAGGAGATTCCACTTCCTGATTACTTACATGATAATTATACAAAAACAAACCACCTAGGTCTAGTACAGGGCCAAGGTACAGTATGCCAGCTGAATACACTAGAGTCAAAAAGCAATGACTCATTTACAGACCTGTTCTCCACAGTCATTTATAAACAAAAGGAAAAAACATTGTCAAGGAAATAGTGGTTGGGTGGATTTTCATAATCCTTTCTAGGTAGAATGACATGGAATGCATTAAACCCAGAAATTGTGAAGGGGATGTGATATTTTACTATACTCAATCGTACGTGAGAAGAACCAGGGCATCCTATTGCATTAGCAGATTTCTTTTTATGTGTGGACAACTCTTCTTCATCTTACAGGATTTAGTCTGAAGAGCTCAAGAGTGGGACATGCATTGTGCTTCAGAGTTAACGAGAATACTGTAAGTAATGGTGAGAGCTGCCTCATAATGCTGCAGAATAATTTTACAGAGAAGGTAAAGCATGACTGTCTTCCTCAGACTAGTTGTATAAATAAAGTTTGTGGGACTACTCACATGGGTAGAGTGAGAAATATTTGACCCATGATCTTATATATCAAATATCTTTACGTATTATTAACAATCCATAAAGTTGGACATAAAAATGTGACTTGTTAATGCCAAACTTATGTCAAGTGGAACAGGAAGAGAAAGAACAGAGTATTTCCTATATGGTTTGTCAAGACCTTTTTCAATAAACTTGTAAGTGGCCCATGGCCATAGGTGCAGATTATAAATTAGCTTGGAGGCAGGTGTTTCCGTGGCTGCAGGGAAACTAGTGCCAACATGTATTCACAGACCGTATCCACAATATCCACACTAAAAGTATGTGCCAGTGCTTGCAATAGACAACAAATGGAAGTAAGCTTGTGATGCTGGAACAAATTTCCTATCTACTGAAACTAAAACTGGAACCATAAATACTACAGCTGGAAGATTATTTTTGATCTCTGCCACCATTGAGATTCCCATCTCAGATATTTTGCTTGTAATAGTTCTGTTTCAATACGTAAAACCATGAAAGATAGCGATTTTTTCCTCCCTTTTATTTTTTCCTCTCTCTGTCTCTCACACACACGAAGATAAAGGGTAAAAGAAAGGAAAGAAGTTTCAGTTCTTTATCTGCGACACAGAAATGACGATGCTGAGTGGGCTAGTGCCTCAATGCAGTCGACTATCTCTGTCACAGATCACCTCTGCCAGAAGCCTCTGAAAAGGACCAAGAAACCCCAGGGCAGACAAATATGCAATAATGTGACCACAGGGAAGGTTCTTCATTGTGGTAGTCAGTTAGTGGTCAGTTCTGTGTCTGAAGCATGCATCGATGCTTTCGCTTTTACAGAGAGGGGGTCTGTCTGCTGTATGTAACTGCGGTGGTTTTGACCTGTCACAGAGTCTAAGCCCTTTGAATCCCCTAAATTCTTTGCCTGGGTTTTTATCTTGTAGCAATGAGCTTAACACTTAAGTAAAGCAGGTCTTTCCATCACTCCTAAAAATAACTCCTATTTTGATGGAAATGTGAATTAGAAACATATAATTCGGGACCACAGCCATTTAGATTCTTATCTCTGATCAGTTCCAGCATTGAATGATCCAGAAAGGAGTGTGGAGAATTACATGACGTACAGCACAAAACGTTTGGAGTATTAGTTGGAAACATTTGGAACTCCATGCTTCAGTGCTGCTTTTTTCTCACTGTGAGCTGCCCCGGGGAGCTGCGTGCAAAGGGAGGCTGGTGGTGACGGAGGGAGGGAGGGAGCGGGGCAACTTCAGCCCCGCTTTCTGCACTGGCAGTCCCTTGCAGTGTCCCAAGCTCTCCAGTGGCGAGTAAAAAAGGTCAAAGGCAAACATGCTGTCCTCCTTGCCAGCCTGTGTTCGTGTCAGGGCAGTGTCTGAAGGTGGCAGGAGGCTGGGCTGCCACAGAGTTGGGTGATACACTTGCGGGAGGGCAGCTCTCTCCCAGATCTGTTGCCTTGCTGGGTGAGCAGAAGATGCTTCCCAGGGCTGCGTGAGCCACCAAAATGCCACACCTGGGGCTACGTTATAGGACTGCTTCCTTTTTAATATTTAAAATGGGTTGCCTTTTAAATTTAATTCTCTCCTTGTTGTTTTATGAGGACAAAGGGTAAATAAGATTATTCTTGTTTGTTATGGGATTGCCTAGTGACCATCTGTGGGCCTTATTGTGGTAGCCATGGTTCAAATTTAGAGTAATAGACAGTTCCTAATTCTCATATCTCAACATCTAAATAGACCAGACAGATGAAGGGTAAGAAAAGTGGCAGAAAATGCAAGCAAAATAGGAGTATTCAATTTACATTCTTCATACCATTTTATTTTACCGTGTATGCTTGCACTGTGGCTGCTGGTTTTATTTATTTCCAAGCTAAATAGTCCTAACATTTTAAGACTATGGAATCCTTCTCATGGCTGTAACATGCTTATCAGCTGTCTCCAGTCAATTTCTATTTCTGTAAAATCCTTGCTTAGGTGGAGTAATCAGAACAGAACATAATATTCAACATGAGGGCATACCATTGATTTGCATAACAGCATTCAGATATTTTCAGTATTATTCCTTATTACTTGCTGACCAAGGCAGTTGGAACAGATGTTTCCCCTGAGCTGTACACAATGACATCTAGCTGTTTTTCTTGAGTGTATAAGCAATGCAGAAGTGGTTCAAATTATGCTTGCCATTGTACATTGCTTCCTGAATTAGTGTAGTAATATTATTTTTTATCTGCTCATGCTCTGGAAAAAAAAAAAAAAAAGAAAGCTTTTCACAATGGGCTGTGTAAATGGGGATGGTGGAAGGCTTCCCTTCAGTGAGACTGCAAAAATTGTGCCTTTTTGATGAATATATTATTAAAACTTTTCTTTGTTGAATTTTTGGACATGGAGAAGTTTCCTATAGCTAGGAATGGCTGTAGAAAGCCAAGACTTGGGAGGCTGTACAATTACTACATACTCCTCATCTTTCATAAGACAGGCTTATCTACAGGCTGCAATTCTGCATGAGCCAAACACTTAGGCTTGGTAACTGACTTCTGCCACTTCCCTTTCCCTTTTCTGGCGCTCTGCCTGAAGGATAGTCAGCCACACTTTCTGTGGTGACTGCTAAGGGTGAGTTTCCTCTGACCCTTTTTAAACAGACACTTCAGGTAGTTTTAAATGTAAATAATTTAATAGACTCTAGCCAGCAGTTCCTGAGGCTAATGCAACCATAGCATCTTGTTTGTAAAATAAAAACCAAGCCAAATGCATTCAGTCCTGAGGCTTTTGCCATGACGTACACATATGATTTAACAACCTCCCCCCCTAGAATGCTGCATAACAAAACAATAGCTAACATGTACTTGTGGGATAGTTGTATCTGCAGAAATCTAGAATACAGAGTTTCCCAAGTAGTATAGCACAGATAACATTTGTTGTCACAGTATTTGCGCTTTTAATTTTTTTGAGTGAAAAGGATTTATCAAGAAAGTGAATATTGTTGTGTTGTGTCTTATGCCTTATTGTCAAGTAACAGAATCACATGTCGACCACTGCACCTGCACATACCCTTTATTTTATGTTTTGAGGCATGAAAAGGAACAATTCTGCGGTATCCCATATTGAGACGTATGGAGCTGACTTCAAGGCAGCACAGACCTGTATGAAATGAGAAAGTTTGAGGGCTTTCTGAACTTTTATAGAGGATCAGAAGAAAGCTGTTTGGCACAGGTGTTTCTGTAATTGTGATACACTGGAAAAATTCAGCGTGTTCAAGGGCACTTATGCTGTGGCTACAGCTGTTCTAACTCATACTTCTGCATGGACGATGTGGTGTTTTAGTGTTAGCACACTTGGTTGTGTAATATAAAACAAGTAGGAAAGGGAATATTAGTTAGACCAAGGTGGTGCTCTTTCTTTTTTGTCGTTTTATGAGTTTTTATCCCTTCTCATAGAAATGCCACTGGCAAAAACTGTATCATGACAAAGTGACTGGGGTGGAGAATGGCCAGATATCTCCTAACACCTCCGCCTCTCCCTGCTGTTCATCTTCATGTGCCGGGAGAGACCAAGGTGGGGATGTTTTGAATCTCTCCTGCAGCACTGAAGTATGGCAGTATAAGTTATTCTTTTGCTCCCTGGCCTGCAGTTTGTCCCTGTGCATTTAAAAGAAAAGGGGTCTTGAACTCCAAGGCGATTGGGTTGCACAGAACTGGTTTCGAATCTAGCAGGGTTGTACTGTGTGCATCTGGTGATCTGAAATAATTTCAAAACACGCACTGTAATTATCATCGCTGCTATTATCTAACCTTTCTATGCAGGGCAACAGGTTTATTTCACACAGAGAATGAGGATATGGTCCTTGCCTACAGAGAGTCCAGTCTGTGCTGGAAAAGGCATTTATGCAGTCTATACTCTGAGCTTGCAGTTGGCTGCTGCTGGAATGGGTGCTGGCTCACAAGACCTGTCTGAGTGGCCAGTCTGATCCTCTACCTACCTGCCTTCTCTGGATGATAGTGAGGTTATTCTGCAGTGTATTAATCCTAAAATGATATTGTGCATCTGTAGTCACTTAGGCATTTCCACAGCAGTTCGAGAGAAATTTAACAGCGGGTGGTAGACTTTATTCCTAGTAGGTCTACAAACAGTGAAGCTACTGAAATACACTTTCTTACAGAGCAGTATTTTGTGGTTAGATTCCCTAGTGTCTAATAAGTTACAGACTCACACCACAGCTTTTCCAGGGACACTGATAGGAGCTATTTTCTCATTCTGGCTATCTGTTTTCATGAAGCTCATAGAAACTTGACATCTCTGAGAGTAACTCCTTTCTGCCATGTTGGTTAATTAAACTGGGTAATGGCTTCAAAAGCTTTGAAGGATGGACAGAGTTGGTGAGAGAGAAATACACAGATGCATAAGCATGTGCACAGACACACACATACACAGAATGCTCACCATAATTAGGCTAATAAACTTAATTTTGCTAGAAGAAGAGGCTCAAAATATAAAAAGAGAATAAGGAACAAAGTTGGTGAAACTAACAGGGGAAATTCTGTAGCATAAACAAAAACTTAGCTTGAGTTAGATCTGATTCCTTTGATGCTTCTGGTTCTTTTTTCATTAATCTTGATGTGTCTCTAATAATTTCAGTGTCATTCATTGTCTTATTCACAGTGGTGTAAGTGAACAGTGAATCAGATCCAGTGGGATTAACAGAATGTCTCTTGGTGAGGGATTCTGCTGTAGCCATCAGCATTGAGACATACAGGAAGGGTACATTTTTGGACAGTTTTAATATAAAATCCACCGTCGTTCTGGAGGCCAAGCCTTTTGCAGGAACTTCAGTGGAGTGATGCCAAATTATGCCAGACACCAAGCAAATGAAGAGCTTTAGCTTACAGATTCTAACATTCACTCTACTTGTTTGTAATTTTCATTATACCTAGAGTGACACTTGACAGACTTCATACGATGTTTGGAATTAATATCACCTGACTGATGTTTAGTATGCATTAGTTGGCTAGCCTCCTGAGGGAGAAAGAGGAAGAGGGCCGTCATTTTAGTGATGATTTCGGGATGGAAGAAATTGCACTTCGGAGGTACTTTTGTAGGCAGCCTAGACTAGTAACTCAAACTAGATACACTGCATTTGAATTGCTAATGTGAGGTAAGATGAGTATTACCTAAAGCCTCTGCTGACACACATGGGCTATGCTGAAAAGGTCTTACCCAGAGATTGCCATGCTCAATACAGCTTGAAATGTCTTACTACTTACAAAGTATCTACCTATTATCATGTGCTTGAAGATTTTATTCCTTTTTAAAGATTTGCAAGTTGGTGATGATGGAAGAATTCCTGTTGGTGGTGTTGGTTTCACTAGGAAAAAGTTCATGGCATTAACATGTTCTGCTTCTCATGTATCTACATGGCAAATTGAGTGATGACCCTTCACAAGATGTTCAGGGTACCCAAATGTTTCTAGAGTTCTATCACATGTTATGGGTACGAATGACTGCGTATTAATTTTCCCAAAAAACAGTTCTGAAGTGCGGAAACTTTGAGAAACTGGTTTTTGTCACAGTATTGTCTCTCCTTTAAACAA
Organism: Phoebastria nigripes; assembly: GCA_035582835.1. NCBI lineage: Eukaryota > Metazoa > Chordata > Aves > Procellariiformes > Diomedeidae > Phoebastria > Phoebastria nigripes. The sequence continues at coordinate 525,282 of JAYKAV010001831.1, forward strand.
AGTTTCTCATTAGATGGTTCCATCAATCTTCTTATAGAAGGGTGATAATATCTTATCACAACACACAGAAGATAAGATCCATCTTCCATTTCTGTCTCATGATTCATACCATTTGTATTTGCAGTTTCAGTGTGGTTAGAGGTTGACAGATATACCACTGGACTTTTTCTGAAAAGGTGGTGAGTTTTATTATTTATTTAAATAGGGCAGAATGATATTGTGTTTCTTTAATAGGCATTTCTTTTATCAAAACTCCTGTATTTTCTCTTAAAGGATCACATGGATAATCAGGTAAAATTGTAAGACCACTTACACACAACTTACAATAACTTAACAAAAGTTAACAATAATAGCATATCACTTATTAAGCCTGTAAAAAACCAGAGCAGACTGGTAATCTTACTGCTGATGATAAATTGAACTTTTCCATTTCTACTACTACACTAATAAAGAGGAAGAGTTAAAGACCAGCCACTCTGTATGCGTTGAATATTTTACCCTTTCCTGGACTGGAAATATGTTATTTTCTATTCTTATTCCTTTAGCAGACATGCATATAAAAAGGCTACCTCTTATTTTATGAACGTACGGTTGGTGCACACATCTGTTCATTTAACTGTACTGTACTGTTGTCCTACAGCTGTCTTTGGGGTATTACATTAAAGCAAAATCAGTCTTGCAAAACCAGCTTACTCCATTTGCTTCTTTCCTCTCTCTGAGTTTTCGTCGTCTCCTGTATCTATCTTCTAGACTTATCGGATTATTTAAGTTCATTCAAAGTTGAACTTTATTGTCAGATGTTTTTCGGGCACCCCACAATAAAAGTATCCTGGTGTATTTTACATCCAGATGAATATGGCAAATTAGCGTTTTATTTAGTCCAGTAAAGTTATGGATCACTTTACCTATAATGATCTTTTCTTAAAAAAAGAAGGAAAAAATCAGAAAATGAACTTAATATCTTATCAGACAGTAAAATCAAAGCTAACTGCTCTGTAAGTGGGTTTGTGACGATTCAGAGATCTATGTTGTAAGATCCCAATCTAGTAAACAGTTACAATAATACTAAGATATTTGCCCATGGGCCCTTAAAAGACATGCAAATGTGGCTGACCTTCCTGTCTCCTCTTGTGTGACCTGACATACAAGGAATATTCTGGAAGAATCAACGAAGTGAACAGTAGTAAAGCCAGAGAGCAGAAACCTGACCTCAGAGATGATAAGCATGCTATGAATGCTTTGTCAGAAAGGCAAGGAGGCAGACAGAGTTCAGATATAAAGAGTTTCATGGAAGGAAGGCTGCAGGCAAAATGGAAAAGAGAATCCAGAGAAGACAATTGGGAAGAAATGTTGTCAGCATTGACACTGAAGTGGGAGGGAAGGGAGAAGGAGAGAAGCTATATCTATGGGGAATGGAAGGGATATGAAATCCTGATGCTGCGTGTGAGATGTTCAAATTAGGCTGTGAACTGTGAGTCGAGTATAAGATAGAGCATGGATTATCTGCAGTCCTAGCAATTACAGCAGTGGTAGGAGATGTTGGCAGGTGTTTTGCCAATGGTGTGTGAGCAAACAGGATGAAATGAAGGAAGACAGGAATGAGGTGACTCTGCTATCAGTAGGATTTTATAGTGAGGAAAGAATGATTTTTTTTTTTTCTTCAGGTGCACTATTGACAAAACATCAAGACATTCAAACAGCAATTACTGTTTGGAGACGGCTGGAGAAAGAGGTGTTGAAGATGTTATAGTTCAAAAAGCCAGGTAATGGGAGGGCAAGTGATGTATGTTACGAAGATCTTACTGAGTCAACAAAGAGCAAAGGTGGAGGGAGATGCAGAAAGAACAAAGCATGGCTGAAGACAATGTTTCTAAAAGAATAGTGAAGAGAGAAATTACTATGATGGTTTGCCCTTATAACAGAACATACTGAAGTAAATGTTTATGGTGTGAATTGGGGTCTGAGGAGGAACACTGTATGAGGCTGCAAATTTCCTTCCATGCATAAATTTACCTTGCTCCCAAGCTGCTTGGTCTCAAGTTGTACTCAGAGCCCCAGATTCATCTTGCCTAAACATGGGTAGGAAGTATTTGTGACAATGCCAAACTGAGGTTCTAAGTCAGGGATACCATCACCTTGCATTCTCTTTTCAGTCAAACTAAATTGGAGATTACAGTTAATAGCACTGGCAATGGATTATGGTCAAGGTCTCAGTTCTGCATGGAGAGGGGATGGACAAGGCTTGGGATTGTGCATCTGCCTGTCATTTATGGACAAGACTTGAGCTCATGTATCTGCCTGTCATACTTTATTTAAGGGAGATCTGAATGTTTAAATGTATCTTGTAGTGTAGTTTCACTATAATAATTGAGTTAGTTACATGCTTTACTGTTACAAATTTTGAATCTATAATTAATTAGAAATGACCAAAAGGCAATATGTCACTTCCCAAGTTCATAGAGGCTGGAAGATATTTTAAATAGAAATCAGCAAAAAAAAAGGGGGGGAGGGGGCAGTGGGGAGAAAATATGGAGAAATATTTCACAAAGGGGTAACAAATCAACTACCAGCCACATAGCCATGAAAAAAAATCTGTCCATAGCGAATTACCAGGGTCCTGCATTATTGTTGAAGGCAAGGAAGAATAACTCTAATATTACACAACACATTTGTTTTCACATGTTTAATTAGATTTTGTAGAAATGGAAAAATAATTTGTTTTTATGGAACTACTATCAGTCTGTAACCCAAAACCTCTTTCAATATTTAAATGTTTTAATATAAACCATTCATACTGGACTAAGTAAAAAAATATGTCCAAAATGGAAATAATCCAGATAATATGCTCTGCTTTCTTTTACAAGCCTCAAATAGCTTCCATTTTACTAACAGTTTTATATCTGTATAAATGTAGCTAGGAAATGTTTGTAACATAAAGATGTATGGCCACTTTTTACATTACTGAATGGGTTGTATGCCAGCAGCATGTTAGGCACATTATACCTCAGTCTGACTGACTGTGGTGTTGATTTCTTTGTAGAGTCATCAGAGAGTTACAGAAAGCCATCTTTTGAAAGCCATCGAGGATTACTTTGTCATCAGACCAGTTGGATCTCATCTGGACTGCTTGTCATCAGCTCGCTGCAATCATTCATTGTGTTGTCACAAGCATAGGCAACCTTTTCTGAGGTTTGGCCTTTAGCTGATTGTGTAGCATTCTCTGTTAATCCAGCGGAAGATTGCGAGAGTGTTGACCGGAACTGGTAAGCAAATAGAGATTTTGTTTTAACATCAAAAGTTAAGGACACACTAGGCACAATTTTGCAAAACTTTGAAGTGTCTTCTTTGGAACCTCTCAAATCACAGGGCAAAATTTAAAAAAAAATTATTTTAATTAATTCACCCCACATTGAACATTATCTTATACAGAATGTAGTTCCACAGAAACAAGTGATACTATTTATAGGGCCAAATGCGAGTGCTGTAGAGCTGGTTGGTGGGAACTGTGCTATTACCTCGACAGCATTTTATAAGGCCTTTCAATTGGCTCTTACAGCTCTTGTGGGTGATACAATTGTATCTGAACGCAGAGCATGCATGTGGATTCACGCTGAAAACCGTGCTTGGAGTCCTGAGTAATGTTGCGGAAAGAGGACTTCCTTCTCTTGAGCGCAAACAGTATTTTTGTATTTTAAGTCACATATCTGACTTTCTGGCAGAGGTCAGACTTGGTGAGCCTACCAAATGAATAGCTAGAATAGACATTTTTTATTTAGAAGTACAGCTACTGTCTACTTGTTATCCATCCCCTGGGCATATGCAAGGCCCAACAGTGCTGTGCCAAAATATCATTTTCTTGTCAGTTTGGATTGTCTTGATTACCCTTATCCCTACACTGGATACTAAGATTAACTTCACAAAAAATTAATAGTCTAAACCTGAGGCATTGTTCTGAGATCGTAGGAGTCAATGATTCTCCTTACTGTGAAATATCACACTATATGAGGAATTCCAGATGAAAAAAACCCATGTTGTTAGGTAGGAGAAGCCAAAGGAAGTGTTTGGATACATGAGAAGAAAAAGATGCTTAAAAAAACTCTCCATAGAAAGAGCCTTCTGACTGCAGCCTTGACTGACTCTGGAGTCTCAGGTAGTGATCACCAGCAGAAAGGCTCTCCACCAAGTGTGCCTCAGCCCAGGAGGACCACGGTAGTCCATGCAAGTTGCACACACCAAGAATGGGAGAGCCATCCAAACCAGGTCAAGGACTGTGACAAATGCTTCTTAGTGATGCTAAATAGCTCTCAGATCTTGCTATGTCCAGGTATTAGTACTGTCTTCTGTCTTTCTTCTTTCTCCTTCAAACATTTTTTTCCCCAAACCCCAAATGCATCTAATGGCAAATGTTAAACAACCTTCTATGTAGTTAAAGGTGGGCAAAGGGTAACTTCCTCATTTATCTAATAAATCTGATTAGGACAGTGTGGGTAGGAAGAACAGGCAAGCTGGAAGGACATGGTCTACATTCTGCTCAACAATGTTGTTAAAATCAGTTTGGAGGCAAAACTTACAGACCTCTACAGGAAACAATTTTCTACTATTTAACTTACATTTGCAAAATCTTTTGAGATCTGCAGCAAAAAATCTCTACTATAAATCATTTAAAGTGTAAATCATGATATTACGTTACTACTACATTTGAAATATCCCAGTTGTTTAGGGACATCAGTTTAGAAACACCTTTTGTCTTTCGATTTCAAGTAGGAGATATGATTTTGTGGAATGTATTTCTTTAACTGCTGTATTATCTTCAGCAGTTTTTATTTTTCCTTTCCTATGTTTTCAGTGAGGGAGGACAGGAAGTCAGAAATGATTCATACCATTTTGGGATGTGCTGCTTTCTCTGATGACGTCTGATTACAAAGCTGGGCCCACTTGTTAGCAAGAACATCACAGAGGATGTTTTCGTCTCCATCCTCTTATTAATCACTTCTTAGTTCTTGTAAATAATCTACGCAAGTACATCCTTAATATGTCATAGGCACTCTAATGAATAACTGGCAGTTTAGCTTTGAGAAATGTAGCCCAGAAATTTTTATATGTATTTTCTCACCATTGTGGCCCTTTTCTTTCCATTCTATTTAATTTGTCTGAGGCAATTGTTTTGAATTTTAGAGCCTTGAATCCAAACACTTATTTTTTGCAGTTATTTTAAAATATATTTCCACCCCCAAAAGAGGGGCTTAGTCAGAGGAGCATGCTTTTAAAAATCAGGAAACATGTATAAAAAGAAATCTATTAAACAATGTTTGTCTGGGTTCCCATTGATATTTTTACTGCAATTTTTGAAACTGTTGGTATTTTAATGAGGTTTTTTTCCGTCCATCTGCTTCTTCAGTTTGATTTTGCAGAAAAGATATAAATTCTGCATTTATGACATCACAGTTTGTTGCCATGGAATTTACTATGCTATCACAAACACACTGTTATGATTACATAACAGTTTCAAATCAGACGATAAAATACATTCCAAGTGAGAAAACATGTCTTTAAGTCAAGAAAATATAAATGGGAGAAATAAATCACTCCTCTTAAGTGCTGAGCACCAGCCTGATGCTACACAGACGCAGAATGAGCCATTTTCTTACTTCACAGAGCTCCCAACCTGATGCAGACAGAGGCATTACAGAGGAGGCTTGCAGTATGCCTGGCAGGAATATAGACTTGAATCAGTTATGAGACTGACAGTTGTTGCAGTTGTGTTGGAGGAAGGGGCTGGTGAAAAAAGACAAAAGGAGATTGGAGAGCCACTGGAGTTAGAGATACTCTATGCACTTCAGAAGCAAGATGAGCTAAGAAAAAATAGGGTGAGTTCATATATACAAAGGCAAAGTTGCTCCATCACCGTGAGCAAGCGACTGGAGCGTGGAATGTACTTCCACAGTGTTGGAGAGGGCAGCAAAGCGGTGGAAGGAGTCTGGGCAGGGCAGAAAGCACAGAGAGAGAGTCAGTGGATATTGGGGCAGAGGTGTAACTGCAGCTCTGTTGTGCAAACTTTGAAGGGCTGACTGCACCCTGGCACAGGAAGGGTAGTGAGAAATTCAAAGGGATGAGCACTGCGTTCTTGAATAGTGAGAATAGGAAACGAGTCTGGGCAAATGAGAACAAAGAGAAAGAGGATAAGAGAGAAGGATTGTGGAAGTTGGTATAAAAAGTGGCTAAGGCACAAGTAAGGCTTTTAGCGGCAGAAATGAGAAAAAAATGCTGGAAGAACACAAAGGAAAAAAAATAGGATTTTTCAAGAGTTTGGCTATGAAGGGAATTCAGGTAGAGACACAGAGAACAGGAAACCTCTCATGCAGATACAAATAGAGCTACAACGGTATAAGTTTGCTGAACGCTTGGGATCCTGTCTAAGAACCCAAGACAGAGGAAAAGTAAGATACTGATTAAAATACTGATAAGTGTGAAAGCAGTGGATGGAAAACAAAGGCAGGCTGCATTTGAGGTGATAACCAGGAAATAGTCAGGGAGATACTAGTGTGGCAGTGGAAAAAAGTGGAAATGCTGGGAAACTAGGGAAGGAGGTGCCTGAGTAACTGGAAGAGGAGCTGTGGGCCCAGCTGCCCTCCCACGGACAGAGCGTGATGTCTGTGCCATTTTCTACCCTGTGCTTTTGCTGTTGTGGTGAGTCCTGCAGTTCCCTTGGGGAACGCAGTTTTAACAGTGAGTTAAAAATCTACTGAGTATTGACACAATTGAAAATAGAAATGGCAGGACAGTACTGTGCATATACATTGCACATACATTACACGCACATAGAGCAAACAGGGTCTTTCTTCCCTCCTGTTCATAAGTAGGTTTATAACAAGGTTTCTTTCTCTGTGGCAGAAATTTTCCACCTTGGTGCTAGACGACTTTTATTAGTGCAGAATGATGAAACTATTTGCTAATACTTTTTATGCAGCCAATGCAGAAACCTGTAGCCATTTAGCATGAATAAACCAGGCTATTCTTGCTTAAAACCTCTGACTTGGTTCAAAGCATACAGCCCATTTTACAGTGTCAGCCTTTCCCCAGCTTTGTGTGGTAGTGGCACTGCCACAGCCACATAGGGCCAGCTTCTTAGCTGCTGTGAAGTAACTATTGGTTCACCGACTTTAGCTACAGCCATGCCAAGTCAAACCAGGAAAGAATCAGATCTGCCATAACTATACGTTTATGGATTTCTGTGGTGGGGCACTGTGTATGCTGCCTCCAACTAGGAGCTCTTGCAGTGGGAAGTGGGTCTGCATAGACAGTGTTCAGTTCTTGAAATGCAGCCTCGAAGAGTTATCCTGAAAACTTTCTGGACAAGATGCACAAAATTAACTCGCCTGTCCTTTCCCCCAAGGATGGTAATACATGAAAAAGAGTTATGTGCTTTATCAATAACAAAATGCAGACATAAAATTTTGCAGGCCTATTGAAATACCTTTGTAATACCTTTTTATTTTTTAAAAAAAGCATTCATTATACTTGGTCTTATGTTAGCAACACATTCAAATGCTGGCACAAATTATTAATTCCTTTGGTGTTTTTGTAACAATGTTAACCATGATGAATTCATTTGGTACCAATATGGATGTCATAAGTACTTTATCAGATTTCCAACTCAATTCATGACTAATTACCTTTACCATTATTTTAAGGAGTTACCCAGATGTGCTTATGATAGAATTAAGGTAAACAATGACGGATGCTCAGAGGTTATGATTAGAGCAGCTCTACACAATTTGACAAAACCTCATGTGCCTTTCAATATAAAGCACCTGCCAAGCCACATGTGCACCAGATTTCTCAAATTCCTTGTCACTCATTAAAGCAGATGTAGCCCATATTTTAAAAGTCAATGTGTAGAAATGAGATTTTTTTCAAAATCCAGGCAGGCTTCCTCTTCGAAACTCATGAAGTCTGTAACTGAAATTTTTAGTGACCCACTCGTTTGCTATTGAAATACTGTTGTCATATGATCTACAGGTTTTTTTCACCCACGTCAGTACACCACTTTGACATGGAAATAACATGCTTAAAAATGTATTTTCACAAAATGGTACAATTTAGGTATGAGAAAGGCCCATTACCTCAAACTGTCCAACTTCCTGCCTTTGTCAGGTTGTTTCCTACTTTAAAGTAACTAGGGTTTAGTAGGGTTAGTTCACTCCAGTTTTGAAACTCTCCAAAGAGCCTAACCACTTCCCCAGGGGAACTATTCCAAAACCTAATACGTCACAATGTCAGTACATAATTCAACTTAATTACTGCATATTTGGTGTTTACATCCTTTGAATATTTGAAGACATTTACCATGGTTGTTCTGCTTCTTATTTCTGCAGGCAAGTGGGTGGGAATTTTAATAAATTATTTAATAAATGTTGGACAACTTTGTTTACAAACTATCTGGGGAACATCTGATACCTTTTGTTAACTACGTATTTGGGTTATGTGGTGGAAGAAGGCAGTGGGGGGGTGAGACTACCGGGGGGTGGAATGACTGGTTTGCTACATTTAAAAGGGTGTGTCCAGCTCATCAAAGAGTGAAGCGGAGAAGATGACAGCTTCTTTGTTTACCTTGGCCTTTAGTCCTGGATTTCAAAGGTGCAGGAAGTCTAGACTTTGCAGACTGTCTAACTTGAAAGGACTGTGAACAGAGCCCATCTAGAAACCTGACCATCATTCTCATTTTGTGCTGCCATGAAGCTTCCATTATGAGGAGTCAGATATGAGGAATTAAGTATTTTTTAAGCAGTAAGTGTTGATCATGTGAGATAGATAGGAAAAAACTCTTCTGACTAATAAAAGACCGCAGTCCTGATCAATAGTCAGTGGGAGCTCATGGTGATCTAGGACTTCACCCACAGTTTTACATGTATTATTTCTGGTCACAAAATTAGAGTTATATAATTTCTTGCACCTAAAGTCTTTAGGTGATCCAGGTACGTATTTTATCCATGCTCAGAATACCTGCAAGGCACTTCTCTTCTTTGACTGTGCCTTGTACAGAACCATAGAATCACATAATTGTTTGGTATAATGGGCAAGTGTATAGGGTGGTGAGTACTGGATGTGAGTACTAAAAATGAAGCCTACACTTACTTCAGTGCTCTATTCTATTCTTTCAATAATATCTGGGACTTACATGGCACCTATATCTAAATATCAGTTGGGCTTACATGCTTTGATGCTTTGGAAAATCCTTTGTCTGCACTTTTAAATGCTTAAAAAATTTTAAAAACCCCCACACCTTAATTAACCTTACTAGCATTTTTGATATACTACTCTGTTTTGATTTCTTTCTCTTCTCAGATGCATTTTTCCTTTTCCCCTTTCTATTTGCAGTGTTTACATGGGCAAAGGGAAACCAGAATAAGCACATCCCACAGGAAACAAGATTGTTCTGAGGTTTCTGCTTCAGGCATCCTTTCCTATTGATGTGCTGCAGTATTTAATACTGTATTGAATGAAGCAGGTAAATATTTATGGAGACTTAAGTGATCCATAAATTACTTATCTCATATTTTAGCTTTTAAATGTAACAATTTAGCTTTTTAAATGTAAAAATACTGTGAATACTTAGAAAATACAGTATTTTTCAAATACTGTGTTACAATGCCATGGCAAGGCAATTTTAGTTGAATGCTTCTACACAATTTTCATGAACAGTATCTTACCAAAACTATTTCCAAACAATGACCCTTCTAGCAAATTGCCCTCAAAGACAGACTTCTTTGAGCTGATCAGAAATGAGAACATAAAACTGACAACATTAGAACACTCCAGGAACTGGACTGTGTATTTTATAAGAAATTTTGTGACCTAGAAAGAACTTTGCCCTACAATAACCAACAAAAAAAAGTCTTGAAAAACGAAATCCTGCTTCACTGTGAGTGCTGGCAGAAAGGAATTGAGAGTTTCTTTTTGATTTACTATGTCTTTTATTCAACCACTTAATGTATAAAAGATAAGGAAATGCTGTAACGAAAGTTATGTCAATGTCGTGCCTTCTGGACTTAATGGCCCTCTCACAGTCTTACATATTTTACTCCTGTGTAACCACTGCTTGAGACTTTTACCAGGGTAAGCATGAAGAGAACTGGTCTGTTTGCTTTCAGTGATTTTCAGTAGTTGTACAAAGTACTCTAGTTTCTTCAGTAGTCTCAAACTGTTTTTTTTTTTTTTATAGATAGATTTAGCAATTATGTCTGCCCTGAGACTTTGCAAACATAGAACATTGAATTTTGCATCTTATATTAATCTCTGGTGTTAGATTGTGGTCCTGGTGAATTATTACCTCCTTGCTCCTTTCTCAGACCGTTCTGTGGGTCATGTTAAATTCCATCCTTGGACTGAATTGTTAAAATGTGGTTTGAGGTCTAGAATGGTGCCTGCTGCCTGGTCAGCTGCCACTAGCTCCCCCAGTTCCTCTTGACCCTGGGTCCCACTTTGCCTATGGACCTCTGAGCAATTGTAGTGCCTGGATATGCAATACTCAAAGGACTAATGGAATCTGGCTATATGCTTGCTACTCCTTTTCTGGGCAGGATTACACAAACCTAATACTTATTTAGCTTTGGGTTCTAACACCCCAGCCACTGCCCCAGGGGAACAGGCCAGGTGTCCTGTTTTTATAGCTCCTTTACATGACCTTGTATCTTGCTCTCTTCTCAGTCATTTTCTTAGTCTGTCCCTACTATTTATTTAGCAAATGCTGTAAACTTTTTTAAATTGGAGATTGTACATTTCTGCATGATACAAATGGTCCAAATGCCATTTTTCCCCTCCAGCAGTTTCCACTTCAGCTGTTCCTTAGTTTATACCCAAGGTTTGGGAAGGTTAGGGTCTGTTTTACACCCTGATGGAATGTGGTGCTAATAAACCACCAAGGGACGGGATGTGCTGGGACTTGCCCCATTGCTGATGTTTTAAAAAGCTAGACAGCTGTTGAGCCTATTCACTGTCCCATCAGACTTGGGGTCGGGCTTGGGGCATTTTATAGATCCCTTGACTCTTCAAAAACCTAGTTAGTTGGAATTAAAAAAAGAATCCTTCCTGGATTTCTGGGTAATACTTCTAAAACCTTAGATCTGGTCACTTGTTAGGAATTCTGCTACTATTATATCTTCTTGATTTCTCGTTGGGCACCTTTCAAACCAGTTCAGGAAAGAGGGCCATCATGATGTAGCATCCAAAGATCACCCCTACAGTTTGCAATGAGGTGTGGGAAGTTAAAGCAAATAGAAGCATCTGACAAGCCAAATTCTCCCCTTTTAAGGTTACAGATGTACTAGAGAAATACTGTGATTACTCTGTCTTACTTGTTCTCTGGCTGGCTCGTTGCCATTTGAGGTGGCTGCCTGCCAGTGAGGTCTGTGATCTTTTGATTTTCTTCTCAGTGTGAACCATCTGCTCCTTGAGTCCTTGCTGCAACTCAACTTTTTTAGCAAGTTCAAAGTTGGCTACACCTTTCTCAGCCTCCCTTATTTTCCAGGAAACCCTCTGATCCACAACACCCAGATTGCTGATTACCTTTTTGATTTCTTTTTACTACTGAATGATGGGAATGTTGTTATCAGTCTTCCTAATGAATCCAGACATTTGTCACTGATAGACTGAGGTGTTTTCCCTCCTTCTTTCCAGTTTTTCGCCGAGCCCTTCCTGAGAAGTTTCCAGATGCTGTTTTAATTCCTTTTGCGAAGTTTCAGCCTCTGACTGGAAAGCATCTTTGGCTCCCTTGGAGTTTAGCATGCTCAACAGGAATCTCAGCTCACAATTTCTTCCCCTGGGGAAATCTTTGGTTTCCTCTTCAAAAAGGATCTCACTACTAACGCCATTGTTACTGTTTTTATAGAGTAGGTAGCCAAAACTCATGGTTTTGCAGACTGTTTCTATTATGACAGATGATATATAATATAGGCATATATTTTTTGATGTGATCTTGTTTATTTACAAGGTGTACAAGGTAACATTCAGATTCCAGGAACTGAATAAAGGTCATACAAGAGAAAGCATTTTCTTTGCTCACAGATAGAAGCGTTTTTTCAGCCAATGCTCTGTCCCCCAAATTCCATGAGTTGGCTTTCTTTCAAACTCCCAAGTACTTGTCTTGCTGGCTTTTTGGCTTTTTTGCTTACATCTGGCTGCTCCTGCCCATAAACACACACACTTTTACCAAACAGTGCATAGTTTAGATGAATTTATAGACATCTCCCAGCAAAAGTCCTTCAGCATCTAGCTCAGCTTCTGAGTCGGCTTGCATATGGCCAGAGTTTTGGGTAGTGACTCATTTGTTTCAGCTGTCTTATGTGCCTTACACTAAAAAGGACTATAATTTCTTCTGTTTGCCCTATATGAGGAGGCCTGTTAACAGCATCAACGATGTGTCATTCAACCTTCACCATAATACTAAATCTCTGCTTAAGGAGGACTGGATTATCCTTCAACAGATCACAACTGCATAGCCTGCCATAAAACTGCAACACAGTTTAATTTATGCCCTTATCCATTTTCATCCTACTGGTTTTCTTGGAGCAGTCCTCAGAAAAGAAATTCTGTGGCATCAAGTGAGTTAAAGTTCACCTTTTATTCATTCTGCAAGGCGTGAGTTAATGGACACAACTGTTTCTTTTTCAATCAATTGCTTGATCAGTCAATGAGACGTGAGATTACCAATAAATGCAGCTTCACTCTGTTTTATTTCATCACTTCCCATGTCAGCTTTACTCAAACTTCTTTCCTTCTCTCTCTTCCTGAACACACACATATTTATTTGTGATGCTCACCTCCAACCCCAATATGACTTCGCTATCAATTGCACAAGTTCAGTGGGAACCTAAATGAACCCTCCCTGCAGATGGAATAGTTCTGAGAATGCCTTTATCCCTTGAGCTGGGACACTGGCCTATGTAATTTTTTGAATTAAGTCTGTTTACTTTTGCCTTAACAACTCTGGAACTTTTGTTCAGGCCAAAACCAAATCAACGCCATTCAGGCCTTTTTTTGTTTCATTTTCTGATGGTCCTGTAATAAAACAGAAAAGGCTTTTCAAAAATCTGTTTGTTATTACAACTTCACCCTAATTCCTCCCACACAGGAGATGGATCTCAGTGTCTCAAAACACAGAAAGTTCCTGAAGATCTCAGGGATTTAAAGGAATTAACCCTGATCTTTAAAATACCTAGCCAGCCTTTCTATACAAAGAAAACAAAAATAAACAAAGTGCTTTAAGAAGTCTATAATAATAAGAACATTTTCTTTTATTTGTTCTTCCTTCATCCAGACTTTATCCTGTTTCTTCTTTCTGAAAAAGAGCTGAAAGAACAGCATGGAAAATATTTGTATGTTACCTTAGTAAACTCCAAGCAACATACTCAATCCAGTTCTATAGAGCGTAACACAACGTAAAGTATGGGACAGCAGTTCAGTTATGCTATCCTTTTTGTTGCTGCGAAGGCTGTTTCCTGACTCTGTTTCTGCCACCTCACCTTTTGTGTTCCGAGAAATAATAAAGAGTGTTATCTAAAATTAAGACACACCAAATAAATGATCAGAAACTGTAGTATCACTGGGCACCTGTGGTACCACAATTGTTTGGTTATCCACTTAGTACACCTATCTATATAAAATATGGTTCAGTCATCATGGTATGTAAGACAAACACAATCAAATGATGGCGGATAATTTAGAGTGCCACTTTAGTGATGAGACATAAATAAGCTGCTATTTCTTCTATCATCAAGACTTGCGGTAAATCTGCCAGTTTTTCAGTTTCATGATGGATTGGTCTAAACATTTTTACCTACTTGTATTATACAAGCTTTGAGTTAAAGCAAAAGCCTAGTGCAAAATAAATGTTGAATTTTATTAGTATTTCTTAATTAAAATCCATACAACTGAATCATTTTAAGAGTTTCTAGGTAAAAATCAAGAACAGTGATCAGGGGAACTGATCTAAAAGACTTTGTGATTTTTATAGTAGAGCTCCTCTGAACTGCGCTTGTGGTTCAGAAAAGCATATTCTTGCTGCCTAGAGGTTTTGTAAACATTTTACAGATCCAGTGGCTTTAACAAGAAAATCACAACTGCACAACTAGATTTGATAGGATGATTTTAAACATAGTTTCTATCTAAGTTACACCAGGAGGTGTCAAGGTCTTTGAATATTCATAGTCTGATCTATCCTTACTTAGTACTTTGTACGGTCCTCAGGTCAATTCACGGTAACTGTCTGGTTTTCATGTTAATTTCAAAATTTTAGGGTAGAATTTTTATATTTCTCATATTTAGTTGTGCATCACTCCTAAAGCATCTCTATTGGTCATGGAGTAAGGTGACATCCAACACGAGTAATGGCAAAAGAATCAGCCCTGAGCACTAAAAACAGTAATACGATACAGACCTAATTAATGGAACTCTAGAGATTTATGGACACAATATTAGATGCCATTGGGGAGGAAAAAAACACCGTTTTATTCAAGAGAGAGTAAGAAGTATGAAAGACTATAAACTTCCAATGTGTCCCAGTTAAGCAGCTCATGCTGAAGATCTTATCTGTAGAAAGAGAAGTAAATAAAATGTTCAAAATTTTAAAAGAATGTAAGAATAATTCACCCTAAAATTAACCAAAAAACTTTACCCCAAAGTAGGTAATGTTATTTGTGCGGTGTTTACCAAGACAGTATCTTCATCTCTGATGTGGTTGGAAATGCGATTAGTTAATAGCAACATATAAATTAATTAAATGTTATTTTCATATACATAAACAGTAACAAGAAGGTAGCATCCAAAATCCCATTCAAACTGGGACATAGATAAAATCTGCCTATGTTGCAGATAATATAACAATCACTGTGTTTTTCTATCACTGTCGAGGTGCATTAATCTAATGAACTTCTACCTGCCTGGCCTGCAAGTTTCTCAGGTGCCTAACTTCAGTTGTTCACAGATACACTAAGGACATAAGTGCTCATGTCTTGCTCTAACTCCACTGCTATATAGGCTCCAGAGGGGAGGCTGCCTACATTTTCCCTAAGTAACCGAAGAAGGTAATTTGTCATGGCTTTGTGGTTGATTTCAAAAAGTATCTTCATAAAGTGACCTCTTTCTTAGGAGGTTGTTCTCATGCTCTCCTGATCCTGACAAGATGTGAACCATTTGAATACGTAGTAATCTGGGTGCAATGGTCTTTTGTCAAAATTGAAAATGCATACATATGGGGCCAGAAGAAGATCAGGCTATAAGGCTCTAATTCAAACTTAAAAACGGACCAAGGCTTTTGATATTTACTCCTAGCTGGATTCTTCTGTTTTATTTTTGTACATCCCCAGTCTCCCCTCTGAGGGGAGAGCCGTTTGTCCTTTTAGCCCATTTACTTTTGCATTTTTCGAAAGGTGGGGCGTGCATGCTTGAACGTGCTGGGTAAGTGACTTGCCTGAGCCATGGGAGTTATGACCAAACCTCTCAGACTGACAGGGACCAAGGACCTTCCTGATGGCCCTTCCTCTGGCTGGACACACCTCCCATGAGGCTTACATGCTTATGGTCTCTACAGAATCAGTGGAGACACAGACAGCTAATTTAGTTGGGCTGAATCTCTTACAAGATATCTTCAAGACCCCAACTTTTCTCCATTGATTTTATGGGAATGTGGGCAGTTATTTTAGAAGGACAGGATCACCCCTCCTGGAACTGAGTGACTAAGATGCAGGCAATTCCTAAGCCGGGCACTTATCACTGAATCTCATCTAGTGCTAACAACATTAATAGATCTGGGAGCAAACACTACTTTTGTGGTATTTTGGTGTGACATATTACATCATTATCACTGAGTCACAAATGGCAACTTTTTAATGGTACTACTAGAAAAATCTGCTTTCCTATTTAGTATTGGTTTATGATAATTTTCCAAATTATTTATTTAATTATTTATTGCTTTATTTTCTTAATGAAAAAAACAGAGGTGGAAATCCCTCAGCTGAGTTCAGCAGTGCCATTTTATGAGCTGACGAGCTTAAAAGCTACAGTGCATGTGCTTCAAATGACATAGCTTTTCCAACCCCTCTCTTGGAGGTAAGGGTGGTGACTGAGCGATGGGCACAACACGACGAGCTGTCTCATGGCGAGAGCCCTTCCCTGTGCTGTATGGCACGCAATGTGTCACGTTGTCGTATGTCTGCTGCCTTTGATCCGCCCTGGAACATGAACTCCCTTATGGAGAACACCCAAATGTGATCATCCAACCTCCAGATTTAGATCAGGAAAATTCTTAATTAGGTCAAAATATTCCTGTGTGTCCACCCTGTGTGATGCATCTCGCTAACGTAGATAGGTATTGCATCTTTTAAATGCCTGTAGCCAGCGAGTAAGGAATGAAGGCTGAGCCCCTTTTCCCTGGCTACTTTCTTTAGCAGATACAAGGGCTGCTGTGTCACACAAATGGACTGACTCAGCTATGACTTGACCTTGCATTGACCCTATAGTTCTCAGTCTGAAGGAAATAGTTAAGTAATAACTGAAACACACACAAAGTGTATCTGCTTACTGTATTATTTTGCCCAGATTTACAGTACTTAGGAGCCATCAAGTATTTTACTTCAACAGAAGAATACAATTATAATATTAAAATTAATAGTGAGAGGTCCTTCTTTCACAACCTGTATATGCTTTTTCCCTACTGTTGACTGAAATGGAGACCAGAGGAACAGTAGTTGCTTGGCTGCAGTTTTTCTTTAGGTTTGTTATGCAGATTTTTGTAGTTTCTTTCCTGTTGGAATTAGGCACATTGCGTGGAGAGACCAAGGGCATCAGGTCCCTGCTCTGCTGCCTACGTTGCATTTCAGGCATGGGAGTTGAGGTGGCAGACAAGAGCATCCTGAACCATCAGGCAGCACATGGATGGGAATGGGGGGAACTGGTCTTGCCAGACAACTAGACGGAGGGTAGTTATCATACGAGGGAAATCATATGCTCTTAAGATCAATGAGTAGCACACAACTTTTCTCCTGGAGCAAGAACTGCCCACACCTGTAAGATTATGGACTTTCCTTTAGCAAAGGCCAAATACATGGTGACCCTGAAAGGCAGTGGGGGTACCTTTCCCTGTGTAAAGATCTACCTCACCAAAACCAATGCTGATATTTGTGTCTATGCAGTCTTTAGCTGACTGACTGTTAAACGGCTTATGGCTGCTGCTCTGGACACTTGATGGAAAATGCATTTTCTGTGCATTCACACACATACAAACTGTAGCACTGCAAATCTTTCTATACTTTCCTCACCAGTATGTGTGAGCCTTGACTTGAAGGAGCTGGATTTAGGGGTTACTTCATTCACCCTATGCCTGCCATGAGTCTGTGGTGTGGTCTGTCTGCTGAAACTGCCCAAAAGAACACAACTGGCTATGTGAATCATAACGATGTGACTGAAAAGGGTGTATTCTTGCCATATCAGCAAATGTTACAGATGGCTTTGTAGTACGGTCATATATAAAGTGGGCTGAGAATGCCAATCTATTTCATAAAAAGCAGCAATGATTTATAGTCATCATCCAAAATCTGCAGAAGCCTGAGTGAAAGCATTGATGGAAAAGCTGCTGCCAAGCCACTGAGCCATCAGTCCCTGGGGCCGTCTGGACCGCCGTACAGGCCAGCACAAACCGCTTGATAGCAGCCGGCACCCCACGGCATGTGTGAGACAGAGGCAGCCTCGGTGGGCCATGGAACGGTACAGGGGGCCATATCTCAGGGAATGAAAAGGTTCGTTTTTAACACCATTTGGGCACCTACCTCCTTGCCTAAGCACTTCTCCCTCATTGGTTTCAGTAGGAATTCGGCACTCAGGCACCTGTTTGTGTTTTAGCAGCTGAAATATTGAAGAAGGCGGCAAAAGCTTCTTATCCGTAAGTGATGAGCAGGTTGCCTGGCTTCCTGGGGGGGATCCTCTGATATCAGTAAAGCTTCACATAGGCGAAAGGACCTGCTTGCTAAATATGTCTACAGAATCAGGGCCTCTGAGGGGGAAAAGCTGAAGGAAAGGACTGGACACAGTACAAACAGGGAATCCTACTCCCAGCTGCCAAAATTGCAAATCTGGAAGCATTATTCGTGACTCAGAATTACTCATTATCCAGACGTTCTTCACATGTGCTGTATATACTCCTAGGGTGGAGGTTTTAAAATGGGGAGAGGGAAACCTGAACATTTCCTGGGATTCATTGGAAAGAAAAGGTTATTACAGTTTTTATTTATTACTCCTGAATAATACATCTTTAGCGAAAAATTATCCCTGAAAACACATTAAATGCAAACAAAAGATAAAAAGAAAAAAAAGGAGAGGGAAGAGCTGAAAAAAGTGTAGGTCATTGCAGCTGTGTTGGAATCAGAATGGTTCTGTGATGGACTAATGAAAGATATGTGAGTAATTCGTTTCATATTTATCTACTTTAAGGTCATGTACAACATCTATTATCATAACATTTGAGCTCCTCACAGTCTCTGTTGTATCTTCACATTTCCCTTGTCAGATCCTATTATTTCCATTGCACAGCTGAGCAATCAAATCAGCCAGCAACCCAGGGAGGATTTACCCTGCTTTTATGCCATTTACAGCACCTAAGTCAGAAAGTCAGCCCTTGTGAGGATGGCCTGTACTCAGGAGGGAAAGTCAGGAATTGCCAGAAGGTGCTTGAGATGTACCTGGGTTTTATCACCATCCAGGACAGCCTGTCTCTCCATCCCTCTGAGGGCCACAGGGCAGCTGGACTCCAGGGGAGACTCTGTTAAGTGCCATGAGTTGGATGAGATGAAAGTGAATCTCGGGGATTTGCCCATGAGCAGACAAGAAGCTTGAAGCAGGCCATGAAAACAGTGCACCCTCCTAGTTCTATATCACTAACCTGGCTGCTTTTGCTAGCTGTTTTCTGAGAGAAATATGTCCTAAAGCTCAGCACAATCTATATGTATTATCAGCTTGCCCAGATGCCTTTGGATTGGCACTGATACAGAGACAGTAGAACATAATAAGCTGTTCTCCAGCTACCAGACTATATGCTGTTGTCAATATATGTTATTCAGTACAATTCAGCATCTCAGTACGGCTGGAAGTCTGTTACTGGCTTGCACACAGTGTGTGTCTTTTTAAAGGCAGATAAACTGTAGGCTGCTTGGATTTTATAAACATGTTTTCTTCTTCCCAGCTGAAATAAAAGCTGGCCAAAATTCAGGCTCACAGAGACACCAATTTAAGTCCCAAATAAGTCTTTACGTTATGTTATTTCAGATTTACATGCATGTAATCAGGAGCACAATTTAGATTATTATGTTTAATCTAGCTCGACTCTTTCTAATTCTTTCCTGGTGGGAGGATGTTAAAGCTTTCAAGAGTCAGTCTTTGTTCCAGTTTTTTGGTGTACCCATGGCAGGTTTATAATTTTTATGTTTCATCCAACTGGAATGACAACCACATGCTGTAGGATTTTTCCCCTCGTTACACAAACCTTCACTATGTACTCTGCTGAGCAAATATCTGATCTTGTATCAGATGAGTAAAACTTAATGAGTTAAAATATAAGTCCCAACCTGCTTAGATTGATTCAAACCCCCCTTTTCAGTTCATGTACTCTGGCTTTGCCATTGCTTGTGACTTCCCAAAATTACAGGTCTTGCAAGGCTGGACTTCTCTTTACTGCTTGTACTGATGGCTTTTGACAGATTAGGTTTTTGAAAATAAAAATACTTTGCATGAACATAGCTTTTAAATTTTTAATGTTCTTAGCTTAGGGTTTAAGTGACTTGCCCAAGGCAACAGAAGAACTTAGAGACAAAACTGGATTAGACACAAAGTGTTTCTGGCTCATTGACTTGGGCTCACACCTCTAGACAAGGCTTTTCTTTCCAGAACAGTAAAATTGCTCTTTCAGTATCAGAAAAGAAGTCCAGTAGGTAAATTTCCAAAAACTGTGAGCTGAGCTCCTTGAGATTTGACTCAGAATTTCACAGGTGGTGATATTTAATAGCATCATTTTTCCCTGCCCAGCACTTAGCTCTTATTTAATTTGTGTCTTTTCCTGTTGTCTTCCCTGTTTTATGTGATGCAGAAAGACGTGCTGTTAATATTTGATTACTTTTGCTAAACTGTTGCCATTTTAATTAGCTTCACTGTTAAGAGTGTGTTCCTTGTTTCTATTCTGAATTTCTTCTGTCTTCTAATGCAGCCTCTTACACTGGTGTCTATTAAACTGGAGAGCTAATGGTTGGTGGTATATTATGGATTTACAAAATATGATCAGATTGACTCAATTTTCTTTTGGTTAAGCAGAACAGTATGGTCTCCTACACTCCCTCACTATAAAGTAAATTTCCCAATTACATATTCATTCTCATGGTTCTTTCACAGAATCATAGAATCATAGAATCATTAAGGTTGGAAAAGACCTCTAAGATCATCAAGTCCAACCGTCAACCCAGCACCTCCATGCCCACTAAACCATGTCCCTAAGCGCCTCATCTACACGTCTTTTAAATACTTCCAGGGATGCTGACTCAACCACTTCCCTGGGCAGCCTGTTCCAATGCTTAACCACTCTTTCAGTAAAGAAATTTTTCCTAATGTCCAATCTAAACCTCCCCTGGTGCAACGTGAGGCCATTTCCTCTCGTCCTATCGCTAGTTGCTTGGCAGAAGAGACCAACACCCACCTCGCTGCAACCTCCTTTCAGGTAGTTGTAGAGCACGATAAGGTCTCCCCTCAGCCTCCTCCAGACTAAACAGTCCCAGTTCCCTCAGCTGCTCCTCGTAAGACTTGTTCTCCAGACCCTTCACCAGCTTCGTTGCCCTCCTCTGGACACGCTCCAGCACCTCAATGTCCTTCTTGTAGTGAGGGGTCCAAAACTGAACACAGTATTCGAGGTGCGGCCTCACCAGTGCTGAGTACAGGGGGACAATCACTTCCCTAGTCCTGCTGGCCACACTATTTCTGATACAGGCCAGGATGCTATTGGCCTGCTTGGCCACCTGGGCACACTGCCGGCTCACTGCAATCTTCTGTGAAATATCCACCTTTTTTCAGAATTGTGTACACTGGAAAAGACACAGTGGGTGGGAGCAAACTGACCAAATGTGGACTACTCACTCAAGAGTCCCTATATGTCACTGAAGAGAGACAGTCACTTTCAGGTTGGAATTCATCTGAGAGATTTCAGAAGTCTGCCCTAAATGAATCACACCATAAAAGTACCTATTTCTCACTCATTACTGTAAGGAAACCCAAGGTGAATAATTCCATTTGGATGACCTAAGTTAGGTGATATGAGTCCTACTTAATATTCCAAAAACCAGGCACACTCATTTCAGAAGAAATAAAATAACTTCCTGCTGGAGATTCCTTTAGTAATACATGCAGGGGTTATATTACTACTTTTGGTATCGCGGGAGAGCTCCGCCCATGGTTTGTGGGCTGTCTGCAGCCTTGGGGGATAACTTCAGTTTGTGGCCCTCCAGTGCTTTCTCTGGAGCAACTTCAGAGCTAATTGCAGGCTGGGCAAGTTGCACTGGCAGGAGGGCAGCGTGTTCCCCAGTGCCACCTCTCCAGGTGACCCTGAAGCCCCACAGCCATTTTACAGGTCACAGAACCAGAGCTTAGCCAGGGAGCCACAACAGGGAGCAGAGGCTTAATGCTGCTGGGTGTGAGTGCCTCCCAGCTCTGCTGCATGCACAGGTGCCCAGTGCTCCCCTGAATCTCCAAATTCTCGTGTCTGCTTGTCTCAGCCTACTTGCTGTGCACGTGCACGCTCACCCCAGCCATTTGGCAGGTAAGGCTGCTGTAGTAGCTGTTTTCTGTCATTCACAAAAGGTATGCAGTTTGCCCAGGCAGATAAATTGGATGCTGCTGTCTATCCCAACAGCTGATTTTCTTCCAAGATCACACAGTATCTTTTTTAAGTTGTTACTTACCAAACTGGAGTCTCCATCTCCTTTAAATATGGCCTCTGTTCTTTTCTCATACATGCATGATTTTGTATTTGGCTGTACACATACAGTTTTCTAGCCCATGCAGCACCAAATAATTCAGAATTTATTTGCATCAATGGCTTCTCTCTTTTTGTCATTTATCACTGCTCCAATGTTTGCATGGGCTATAAATTTTAGGGATAGGAATTTTATGTTTCATTTCAGGTTAATGAGATGTCTAATGAGAGAGGAACAAAGATCAGACTGTAGAGTGACTTCAGAAGGAACAGTGATTCTCTGATTACAGTTGTAGGTTAATGCTTATCAGTCAACCCATTTTAATCTGTGTAGGCCACACTTACTTGTTTTCTCAGTCACAAGTTTAGGTAGCAGCATATCAAATGTCTTCCAGAATCACCACGTAGAGCTTCTGTGTTTTAAACAATTGCTTATGAAAGGAAAGCAGGCAGACACACAAAATATTCACATTTTCCTATAATTACTTTGATTTGGAGGGAAAAAATGTTCAGTGACTTTTAATAGACAAATTACCATTTTTTTTACAACCAGCTTAATATCATCCAATTATTTAAAACAAAAACCAAACAAAACCTTCTGTGGTGTAGACAAAATCCAGATAATGGAACTGCTGGTTGGATTTCCACAGTCTGCCTGGTACAGTCATCATGAAGAAGCAAGGAGTAAAATCATAGTGGTAAACATAACTTTATTTCATATTCAATAACTTGAGTCCTCTGGTTTACTGAGATTATACAATATATTTGAACCCTTGCATCTGTACTATTTTACCTTCTGATTGCATTAATAGAGCTGCTGAATTCAATTAACATCTGAAATTACTTGGCTAGCCAGACATTGCACAAATGCTTTGAGTGAGAATCTGAAGTCTTCAGACAAATTGTAGTTCAGACTTGTTCTTCCTAAAATGTAACAAACTCTGTCCCATGCCTCCAATTTCCATTAGCTACAGCGTGAGTAAATCAAAGTCCTCGTAGCCTTTCAGCTAGTGCTAAAACTTTCCGGAACCGTGTCCTGCAAGTCTGTCTCCCATCTGGGCTGGAAACTGAGCAGCTGAGTTGAGGACTCACAGACACCTTTATTTTTCTAGAGGTTAAAATCTTTGTAAACATTCTTCCCCATTCTCTTACCTTCCCTACAGATGTTGTAGTTGGTCATTTTATAAAAGTCTGTGCATCTGGAAAAGTTATATATTCTACATGTAAAAGCATAGCCCTACCATTCCTAATGATATTGGAACTAATCAGAGCTATTTCCCAAAAATCTCTGAGCATGATTAAACAGAGCACACTATGGAATTTTTCATGCAGATTGGGAGACGGTTCAAAGCACTGTCAAAGTAAAGCTACTGCTTCGAAAAGAACAGATGGGAAATGTATATTTGATTTCCACACGGAATGGAATGAGGAACTGAGCCATCCCTGGACCAGCCCTAAGCTGGAGGCAGGATCAATAGCACTGCACTTCCAGGTACGTCTGTCTGATCTGCTCATGCTTCCCCTATCTCTCCTCCATCTGTAGTGAGAGTGCTAAGGAGTCTGGTATTATTTACAGCATGTTTGCTACACCTGTCATAGATTCAATGGAGATTTAATTCTAATACAAGCCAGCACAGGTAGAATGTAAACAGGAGAGAAACATTACAACTGCTTCTTGTTGACAGACAGTCTCCAAGTGAATTTGGATAGCTGTCCTAACTTTAGCCTGATTCATTCAGTGCAGAAGCTTTGTAGGGACACACTAGTAATACTCTGTTTAAGGAAGAAAGAAAAAGAGAGAAGCAAAATCTGGCATTTTTGTCACTGCGCTCATTACACCAATGAATATTACTGGGCAATTGTTAATCAACTCAAAACTTGCCATGTGCAAACTGGTAGCACTTCTTTAAGGTTGATGCATGGTTTCTCTGAGCAAAGGCTTTGCAGAATCAAAAGCTCTCAGTGCAGGAGATGGATATAAAGATGATTTAGACTTTTGGTCATTTGGGCAGTGGCAACTCCCTCTCTCCTCTTATTCCTCATTCCCTAATTGTCCTTCCCTGGAGGTTGCACAAGTATATCCATCACAGTGCTAATTTTGCATCTTTTGGCAGGATCTTGTATGATGCAGTCTACATTCCAGAAAAAGAAAAACACTGGTATTTATAATTGCAATTTTGATGAGCTGTGTGGCAGCTAAAATCATTATGGGTGAAATCTGATCTCAGCTTCCAGACCACAGAAATAACGTGTCTACATTTAAGTAGGGAGGGGAACACTGATTCATATAAAATACGGCTTAAATTGTACAAGAATGAATGCTTCTTGAATGCTTACAAAGTTAGGTTAATTATTCGCTTATAGTGTGCATTTTGATTTCCCGCGGGGCTAGGAAAATGTAGAAATACTGTCCTAACCACAATAATACTTGTCTTCACCATGTTTCTAGCCCACAGAAATGCAAGAGATTTCCTTGAGAATCCTTATCCCACCAGACTTCCAGCCTTGTTTCCAGAGAGTAGAGGGCAGGTAAGTCCGGATAACTTTCAAAGTTTGTATGCATATCGAAACCAGCTGCAAAATCTGTAGATGATGTAAATCAGCATAGTCCCACTGATTTAAACAGAACTGCATCAACATTCACCAGCTGAGCATCTGGCTCCTCATCCCAACTCTTATCCCAAACATGTGTGCACTAAATATTTCACTGTATCTTTCTGACATTAATAAAGTTTTTCCTCTTACCCTGTCTCTCACTATACTTTCTAAAGCAATTCTCTTACATGTGTTTGTACTTTGCAACTATCATTTCCATCTAATACCCATTATTTGTATTTTAACTATCATGCTGTTTTTAAGAGTACATAAGAGCCATTTAGCTGAGTGGGGGGGAAGTGCCATACCAGATTGTGTTATTGCTTTTGACACTGATCTACAGCTCTAAGTTATATTGCTGCTACGCTTTCATAAAAAAAGTAGATAATTTTTTTCCTCCACAATACATGAGTGTTTTCTTAAAATGTATATAATTACAAAATACAATTATATTTACCAGCTGGCCAGACTTTGACATAACAATAAGCAACTTTCCTTTAAAATGTCTTCACACTTTTGAAACACACTTTTTCTCAGCTGGTCTTACCCCTGTGGAAGACTAACTCATCTCATTTCATACCCTAGTTACAATACGATTTGGATGGAGTTCAGGAACAAATCTCCCATTCTTAAGATCTGTATCCCAGAGCAGCACTCTCACATTAATGTGAAGCATGTGGCTAAATCCCTTAAATGACTGAAAACTTCAACCATCATATTTTCTTTTTTTTTTTTTTTTTTGGCTCAGCTCCTACTGTTAATCAGAAAATATGTTTTTTTTTTTTAAAAAGTATCCTTTCAGAAAATAAAGAATAATGTGAAATCTAGATGAATGGGATTCCTCTGATAGTGTTCAGATTCTATTCTTCCCAAATTTCATTAACCATCCTTAAGAATTTGGTCCGTACCCAACTCCACACTACAGTTGCATCGCTAATACATAAGCTAACTTGGTTAAAGCCAGTTCAGTTGGGCTGACAAGCTTTAATATCCCACTTTGACTGCAATGTAGGCACACCCACAATGTGGGAGAGGAAACAGGAGTAAAGCAATATGCCCAAGATTACAGAGGGAGCCTGCAGCCGAGCCAGCAAGGAACTCCAGACTTGTGGCTTCAGGACCAGTGCCTTTTTTTCCTTTCCAGGAATCTGCAGGATGTATTCTACCTTCCAAATTTCAGGCATAATGGGATTTATAATTTTGGAATTTATGATATATTGTGTTTTGATTCCTCTCATAGTCTGTCCTTTATTTTTTTAATCATATGAAGTGTTTGTGGATATTGTCTGCCTAGCTTCTCTTATCATGAACTGGGGATGTTGGATGCCTGCAGAATTCTTTTTCCACACTTTTTTTATTATATACATAGTCAAGACTGAAATATTTTCTTGCTGTTTTTGTACTTACTAGGCCTGAGGCATCACTGCGCTACTGTAGTTTTAGATAGTAAATAATCCTTTCCTCCCTTTTCCACCATGATTAGTGAATTAGGCCCAGTGTTTATGTGCAATTAAAAAAAAAGAAGTGATAAAAATAAAACAATCTCTAGTGGCTCTTAGGGCTAATAGGAAAAAGTAGTAAGGAAACATCCTCAGAGATTGTTTTAGTGTGATGTAATTTTGCTGGTACTCAGGCACCATGGGAAGGAAAACCTTGGAAATACTTAAATATAAAGCTCCAGCTGATTTTAAGAGAGATTGCACATTAGGGTGGAATTTGGCCTTTCTAATTCACAGTGGTCTTATGATCAGACTCAGGCTTATTTCAGCTCCAGCTACACATTCTCCCTCTCCAAAGGCTCGCTGCCGTGATCCTTTCCAGGACTGCGCAGGAGGGGCATTTATAATGCAAAGCGAGGCACTGCGGCATGGTTTATTCCCAGAGCTGCCATTGTCTACCTGAATGACCTCAAACAAGCCACTTTACCTCCTGAGTTTTTCCATCTGTACAGCACTTTGAGATCTGCAGATGAAAAGTGCTATATAAAAGTGAGGAATTATTATGGGCATGGCTTAATGAAGTTATTTGTTTGCAATCAGTTGCTTGTATCACCCAGTATGTTTATATTGCCTCTTTACACTTCACAGCAACGTTTTCACTCTGATCAGTAATAAGAACAGGGAGGACGTGACTAGGAAGATGACTCATATGATCCTCTAGGATACAGAAATGATATCAGTTATGCCTGCTAATTCTCATTATACCTGTCTCAGCCTTCTGGGAAAGAAAACTCTTGTTTTAGTTAGTCTTTTCTTAAGCAGTGGGAATTTCCCAAGTAATGTTATTTAAATACCATCTCTAAATATCCATGCTAGTTCCCAAGACTGCCATTTGTTCTGAGGGTACAAACAGCACAGCACATGCATTTCTCTGGATCAAAGCAAAGAAATGCCTAAAGGTTTAGTTTACTGGCATTACCTTGGTGGTTCTGACTCTCCAGTTTCCTTGGGGGGTTGTACTTGCAGTAGGCAGACTGCCTGGGAGAGCACAGGATGTGGAAATACATAGTGCAAAGTAATGCTATTGCCATGCAACAGTGGTCCTCATTACTTTTATTTAGGGATGCTGGGCAGGAAGAGATTTAGGGGGCAAAGTGTTCAGCTGTACAGCTCCTTCCTAATTAACTCACAGTGTGGCCAGCAGCAGCACTGAAAGAGACTCCACTAGCCAACAGATCTTATTGAGAAAAAGAAAGGGTGTGTGGCTCAGCAAAAAATAAGGCCTTCATAAAATTATTTTATTTGGATCCTTGCCTACAAAATCTCAAAAATAGTTGATATTCCCAGCTGCCCTTTTGGTCACTAAGATAATATCCAATCTCGTTTAAAGTCATTCTCACTAGGAGAACGGTTTTTCTCTCATCCCACAGGGGACCATTTCACAGTCTGATACACCTCATTCTCACATTCATCCTCCTTTCCTTTTCTTAGCATTTTGGTTGTCCTAAAATAATTCCTTTCCTGTTAGACACCTTTTAAATATTTATCCATGTGGCCTTTTTTTCCCAGATAACCAGATTTGACAGATTTAGTACTTAACCTTACCTATTAAAATCAATTCTCCACACCTCTACTCTTTTTTATTGTTCCCTCACTGCTTTCCACTACACTGATTTTTTTTTCAGGACGTAAGTTCCTAAAATGTAGGGGAGTTTTGTGGATGGAATAATACCTGCAATGTTCAGAAAAGAACTTTTGCCATACTGCCCACTAGCCTTGCCTATGCAACTTACAGCTGCATTACCCTTTTGGATTCTATATCCTGTTCCCAATGCATGTCTAGCTTTCTGTCCACTCTCACCTCTTGACTTCTTTAAAATGACTGTTTTCCAAATTCCTCCCTTCCTCTGAATGTATTTTCCCTTATATTCATAGGCCTCTTTAAAGACCGACCCTTTATTCCTTTTCTCCTGTTCATTTTTCAAATCTCCCTGGATCCATTAATGTTATTTTATATTTCCAGTATTTGCAACGTTTACTTTAATATTACTTGGGGTCATATAGGCATTTAGTTAGACAGAAATGCCTATGATGGACAAAGAACAAAATAATTTCAAGCTATAAAATTCATCACAATGAAAAATCCCAATTATGTTATCTTTCATGAAGTTTGAAAGTTTGCAAAGCTTACGCTACAAAAATCATTAGCATCTTTCTTCTCACTACAGACAAGAACACTGATATTCAGGAAGCAAATCCTCTGTGAAAGTGGTTTGAAGCAGAGGTATTTTCCTGATGAATGCTTTCTGATTAGGGAGTGGTTTTGTGAACATGCAGCTCTTGTTAATCTTCTTGGGACACTTCTCAAGCTAAAAGCAGTATGGTCAGACAGTTGATATGTCAATTACATTCATATTGAGAGATTTTAGCTTCTGGATATTTCCAACATATCCAAAACTAAGGAACAGTTCAGAAGTCTTTGTTAAAAAGGTTTGGGGAAAAGATCACATTGCATGCAGCAGCTGTTTGTGTGGATTACCTAGTCTAGCCATTCTGTCAAGGCTAAAAAAAATACTGTCTGAACTGCAGGGAGAAAACAAGTCACTGAAATATCAGTTGAAGTAAGAGCGTGTTACAAGCAGCATGGCTGGACTTCCTCAGGGGTCAAACTCCAGCTTGGACAAGTAAGTGGGACAATTCTAAACAAAGACCTTGCTTGGCTGTCCCGTTTAGAGGTATTTTTGGAGTGAACAAGCTGAAATGATTATTTCATTGCTGTGTAGAGCCTTCAGATGTGTGTTGCTTTTCACTACATATTTATGATCAAACAGAATGAATCTATACCCAAGGTTTAGAGCTTCATTTTATACAATGGTGGGACTTGGCTTGGCTTTACTAGGCTCTCTGTGATCTTCCAGCATGTATGTTTCCTCCCTCCCTCCCTCCCTCCCTTCCTTCCTTCCTTCCCCCTCAAAGAAAAAAACCAGCAAAAGCTTCTTAGAGGTATCTTGCTTTACCCTTCTGAAACCTGCCAAGATGTATATTTATCCTGGAAGTCCTCTGCACTCTAGTCTGCTCTACTCTAAAATAGAAAGTTTTTGTTTGCTCTTGAATCACTCTCTAGCATCTTGGCTTCCATTTCTAAGCACTGGCTACTCTCATTTTCATGGAAAAAAAACATTACAACTGACCACAGGATTTCTGCAGCAGATCTAGACCATCTGCAGTAATGAACTGAAGATATGACAATGACAAAGCAATAATTAAAACATGCCCAGTGACAGTCTGTTGACCCTAGATAGAGCATGGTGGAGCATGTGGGAAAGTTCTCTCTTTTATAGTTGTTAATTAGTCAGCAATACAGTCATCAAAATTAATACCCACTAATGAGGATTGAGATCTGATGAGCAGCTTTGATTCAGACTATTGTTGTTCATGTTCTTTTATTTCCTTTTTTTCATTTTCCTATGGAATTACATATTTCATTGTGTACTGTTTGCAAACACTCTTTACTGAGATAATGGAGGGGGTATGGCTCCTTGGAAATCAGCACAGTTTAAACCAGTCTTTGCAAGTTTTATTCTTCTTTTAACCCCTCCCAAAACTTTAAGAAACCCCTCATTCACTCACTCGGGTCACTTGCTTCCCCTCGCACGGGGAGCTGGCTTCATTTCTTGCTGAGAAGACACAAACACAGCTCCTTATTGAGTCACTCAATGCTCCTTCTAAACTGGCTGGAGGAAAGAAAAAACCCAAGAGGTGCTCCTTGCATCAGAACATGACTGCATGATACACTGACATGACAAATGAGGCTGATGTCCCTCTGTGGCTGTCATGTGTGGAGCTCATTAGTCCTGAACCCCCCCCAAAAGGGAACAGTCATATCAGATCTATCAACATTTTAGTTGGAGGGAGGAGAAGGCACAGTCACTTGTCTTTTGCAAGGTTTAGTAAAGAACGATCCATGGGTATTGTCTACCAGCCACTATCAGAACTTGAATCATCTGCAGAGCCCTAAAAATCTTAACGAAGAGGCTGCAGCCCCAGAAGCAGCAGCAAGGGCACTGCCTTGTGCCTTGTGCAGGAGCAGGAGCCAAGCGCTCCAGTCTTCTTTCCCTCCATATGAGAAAGAGCAATTTATACTGCCTTTGTCACGTGGGCACAGTTAATATATGCAAAGATTTGTCAAGTTTAGACCAGCTTTTTAAGGTTTCCGGATTTGCATACTGCTGGAGATTTCCCAGTGGACATTCAAACCCTTTGGAAAAAATCTATTAGTAGGTTTTTAAGTCACCTAACACGGGCTTATTTTTCTTGTTTGCCTTTTGTGGACCCCTCCCTCTATCCCAAGAGTCCAGAGGCAACAGCATGAGCATGACTGGACTCAGAAAGTAAATTAATTCCCACCCTGATTGTATCTGATATTAGGTACTGGCACAATGTTGCCAGTTAAAACCGACACATTCTTTTCTTTCTTGTCTAAGCCTTAGCGTTATACTCAGCAAATTCATACGCCTAGAAAAAATGATCTTCTTGAAAAAAAAATGATCTTCTTGAACCACTGATGAGTTGTATGTACAAAATCAGTTATTTTCTTAGAGGTGCATTTTGATCAACTCCCTTCCTGAGGTTTTTGGGGCACAGATCATCGATGTCTCACTGGAACTGTCAGGACAAGTATAGATTTCCCTCTTATTGTTCATTACAAGATAACATAACTCTAAATCGGGCTAGTGACTCACCTCCCCCTGAGGGGCTGCAGTTATAAGAGAGTTAATTATTCACCTTTCAGTCGTGGAAAGATTCCATGCAGCTGTTGGTATTGGTCTGGCTTGTCTTCACCCAACCACACCTACTGAACATCAAGGAACTTACAGGGGGAAGGGGATGGGGTTTTTCTTTCTTTTTTTTTTTTTTTTTTAAAACTGACCAGGCAAGATCCTCATCTGTATGTGACTCAATAGCTCGACTATGAACTCAGGTTTCATGAATGTGGAGAAATCTCACTGAACTTTAACTTACCTCCCTGAACTTATGCTCCCTCTCTCTGTTTTAAAAGAAACCAAACAAAACAAAACATATTTTGCACTGGACGTGGCTAACATTCCCTGATCTAATCTGGTGTGCAGTTCACATTTTGAGTAAGAGGCGTATGCAAAATTAAGCTCCACTCAACAGGACATAACTCTAGGTCTGTAAAGTCATGCATTACCCTTCCCCTTCTCCCTCTTCCCCACTAGCTGGCCACCTAACAACTCACCAAGTCATTAGTAGGAAAAAAAACCCCACCTGTGGTTTAAATTAATTTGCATTACACAGCCAACTCTCCTTACCGAGCCCCTGATACAAAGATACAAAGCCCCTCCATTCTGCCTTGGGTTTCCAATAGCACTACATCAGTCCCAGCACAGGTAATAACCCCCCTACTCAAACACAAACACGCACACGCATGCACGTGCCCTACATTGTTTCATTCTTCCTATTTCTGTCCTTGTCAGCTGTGTCTGCTTTCACTCAGCACTTAACTCTTTCCCCATCGGCACCAAACCTAATGAATTTAATGGCAAGTACAGAAACAGTCCTAGGAGCAGAGGTCAAAATCTGTGACTTCCTCCCAGGCACGGGGCCACAGAAACATGCTTTCTCTTGTGCTCTGCCTCTTTGGCTGACTTGGTCTTAGACCCCTTCCAAGTCTGCTTAGCTACAACAGCTTTGTAAAGGCAACCATTTGCTTCCAAGCGACCTGCGGTTTAGATTTGGCGACTAAGGTATTATGCAAACATATTTGCTATCACCAGCACCTTGAGAGACTGGATGAAAGCACCTGTCTGGGAGAAAGGGTATTGGGGAAGATGGTTGCAATGTGAATAGGGGTGCCCTAGTCACAGGGAAAAGTATTTACCATCTCCTGCTGGCAGACCCGACCTCAGCAGAGTATCTTCTGTAAACTCCATTTCCAGTAGTTCGGCTTTCCCTTGATCTGTATGGGCTGTCTGATGTGTGCTCCTGGACGTGGCATGGGGGGACAGGCACATACACGCTTGGTGTCTCCTGCCTGGGCTGTGTCTGGCCCCCATGTCTCTGCTGTGCCTGTCCCCTGGAACAAAATCTGTCTGGGCTATATTCCCATGCAGGACATAAACTGAGCATAAAAAAGGAAGCTTAAGTGTTTGTTGGAGTAGGACAATACTGTACTGAGCTTTAAACAGAGCAGGAAGCGAGATGAAGACTGGCTATAGCTGAGTATTAGATACTTTCCTGGGAGTCACATTCATGCCCTGTCTCCCAAATCCCAAAGAAAGGATTTAAAAATCAGTCTTCCATATTTGTATCACAGTCCACTGGTAAATTAACTACATTAAGGTAGTTAGTCTTGCTTCTGGCTGCCTTTTGTGTCAGGACTAGTCCCATCCGTATGCTCTGAATGGACCTGTCAGCTGGGCCCTGCATAAAGGGAAGAAGGGAGAGCACTTTTAATGCTGGGTTGAAGCAGGGTTCAGGCAGCTCAGGGATATCAGAAGTTTTACACCTGGGCATAGCCCCACTAGCATGTGATTAGGCACCTGCCCTGGGATTTTGAATCTTCCTGTGATACCTGTGTATTATACCTGAGTGCCTAACTTGGTGGGAAGGTATCAAAGTCTTTTTTTTTTTTTAAAATTGATTCCCCAAAATCAGATTTTCAAAGGTATTTTGGTGCCTGAAGAAACAAATAGGCCTTTCAGAAATGTCAGCTGGGATTAAATGATTTGAAAACCCCACCATTATAGGAATCACCTAAAATGGCTGGTGATCACAGAGTATTTTTGTAGTGGTAGGGTATTTGTTAAATGGTGTTTCTGAATGCTGTTAATTCTGCAGGAGTGCATATAGTATTCTTTTTACACAGGGCCTACACAAGGCTTTTCACCATTCTGGTTTTATTAGTTTTATTTATTGCTACTACCTTCTGTTTATAGTTCCAGCGTAACCTGTGAGGAGAAGCTGAATGACCACCTAAACTGACTGTTAAATACTTACGGGTACTTTACTATAGAACACCCTTATAAATTCATGTTATCTCAGGACACTATAAAACACTGCGTGGCAGCTTGCTATTCTGGTAACACAGAGTATAATAAACAAAGATGGAGGATAGCATAAGCTGATTCCCATAAAAATGTGTCCAGAGAACTTAATATCCGAGTTGCCATAAAACATTTTCACACTTAGCTTCAGTGTCATCTCATTTTCTGTTCCACATACATATATAGTAGTGTATTTTTCTAAGCAAATAGAAATGTATTTATGGAACATATGGTCTGCTAGGAAATATAAATATAAATGACCGTATATGTCTTCATTATTATTATGCTTTCATTGGAAGGTTCAAACTCCAGAAAAAAGCAGATGTAAGATAAATGGATAGAAAAATTGAAACTTTCTGCTCCAGCTGAACTTCCAGCTCTAAATAATTCTGGCCCCCATACTTGCATCATCTGGATCAGGTTGAGGATCTGATTTATCAAAATACTTCAGCTCTTGATTGTCTTTAACTTTGTGACTAATTCTATTGACTCCTAAGGAGCTACTCACAGCTATATATTTGTATATACATGTACATATGTATAAATGTTTATATATATACTCATAAAATGTATATACAATATACATATACACACATTTAAATATAGGCATTTAAATATATACATTAATAAACATCAATATACATTAATGTATTTGCAGAATTTAAGCCTTAAAAAGCAAAGGAAATTGATATTGCATTTCAAAAGGAGGAGTGTTAGTTGTTAGAAGTTAGAAGAAGACAGATTCCCAAATGTTTTAGACTAATGGCGAAGGTTCATGATGAGCATTTCTTGTAGAGCGCAATTGGTTTTTACTGCAAGTACTGAAAAGGGACCTCATTAAATTTGCCCAATGATTTTGACTTTTCTAAGCCACAACCAGCCAAAATTGTCAATCTGATAGTTTTTACTGTTTGATATGGTTGCGGCCGTGGTGGAAGACAGTTTGGAAACCACAAGTATAAAGGCATTTAAACCTTGAGAGAAGGCTCATGTGACCAAGTGGAAAAGGAATTTGTGTTACCAGATATGCATAGAGCCGCTCTTATCTATTCTTCTAAATTTCTCCTGCTGTAACAACTTCTGCTATATTGCCAGTAAGAAGTGAATCAGTTAATGATGGTTTGAGAAGATGACTGGGAGAGCTAGCAATTTTTTTCATCTCTTTTTTACACTAATGATTGAAAAGTGCATATTGGTTTATGAGTGCTATATTTCACTGTATTTGCCAAATTCAAAGAGTTTAGGAGTAGGCTGTGCCCAGTGCACATTATAGACACTCTTCCCACTTAGGGCAAGTATCTTTCTTAACCTTTCCC
Organism: Phoebastria nigripes; assembly: GCA_035582835.1. Taxonomy (NCBI): domain Eukaryota; kingdom Metazoa; phylum Chordata; class Aves; order Procellariiformes; family Diomedeidae; genus Phoebastria; species Phoebastria nigripes. Next base: position 559,696 of record JAYKAV010001831.1, read on the forward strand.
AGTCAGTCCCATGTCAAGAGGGTAATCTTGCTATTCTCTTTCCAATAGGGTCCATATATGATTTAGGTGCTCATACAGAGCTTCTGACTCACCCACTAGCTGACCTGTCTTAATCTCAAGAACTGGAATACTGGCCCCTGATTCAAGCCCTCTGTCAAACAAATAGCAACGGTTGTCCTAAGACATGCCCAGAGTGCACTGTTTAACAAAAAATAAAACCAAACTCAGCTTGCTTCAAGGTAGTGAGTGGAGATCCTGCACAATGTCACTGCCTGGCCAATGCAAGATTCTTTGAAAGATTTTTCCCGACATCTTCCTTTACAGATAAATATAACTGTAAGAGTAACTAGTGATCAGCAAATACTTCTTCTGACCAGAGACTTCCCTCATGTTTCCTTTAATTGCCTCCCCACACAGGCTAAGTAAGAGCTGTGCCTTTTATTCCCTGCTTTCTTCTTCTGATCAATGATCAATGACAGGTTTCCTATGAATCGATTGTCAGAGACTTCCCTACCAACCAGGAAATCAGATCTCCACCATAAGCGTCTCTCTACAGTGACTCAGTCTTAGCCTTGATATGTTATTATTGAAGACTACTAAATAAGTAATAATAACAATATAATGATAACAGCAAGGCTGATAATAATGATAGTAATGATAGAAGCAGTAGTAACAACAGCAAGAAAAAACCCAATAAGCAATAAAGCACCAGCTCTGGAATAATATTATTGCCAAAAAAAGGTATTTGCTTGAAAGAAGAGCCATGCAAAGATTAGCAAAGAACCTGCCATTTGTTGAAAATAAGCATTTATTCAATTTCAGCATATCTGTAACCAGAAGTGGTCAACTCAAGAGTTACTCACGTCCCAGGCAGACAGTAGAATAGAAGTAGAAAATATTTATGAAGCACTTAAAACTTGCTTTTAATCAGAAAATTTCCCAGTAGCTCTGTGCTACCATATAGTAGTATGGTATGTTCCAGCATGGTAACATAGTACCATTATAGTATGGGATGGTCATTAAGACCTGCAGGCAGATGGACAAAGGTAGATCCATGTTGTCAATCTGAGCAGCTGCAAGGCCAAGCATGAGTTATGATAGGTCTGATACAAAACTTTGGGAGGCTGTTTCAAAGCACAAGTGGGAAGTTTCATGTATCTCTACTCTGAATATTAACAAACATAAACACTGGGCTAAATCTTAATTATGATGGTATGTTTTTCCTTCACATATATGTTACGTTATTCCTTTTAATGATTGTTTGAGGTGGATGGGGAAAAACTTGTTTAGATTAGATAGACCGGTTAGATTAGGGATATCATAAGGTCCTCCTCGGTTATGGGAGATGGCAAGCAGACAAAATCAATCTTTCTTGACTTACGGGTAGGTCTGTATTGCAGTCAGGATGTGGAGGCTGTAAACATACATATGGAACCAAACCTAAATTAATCCGGTAAGCTGTGAAGATGTGCTGACACAGACTTTAGCTTAGGTTATGCAAACCTGTCTGGGACCTTCAGTGCTTACTTGAGTGGGTAACACATCCTGAAGTTAATGATGCAGTGATTTCACTGCTATTGGTTCAAGTAACACAGTCTGTCAGCCAGCCAGGGCATGACAGGTTGTGGCTGGGGAACACTGCACCCCAGTGATCTGCAGCTAGCATAAAAAGCTTGTTGGAAAACAGCAGCGCTCAGAGAGGCCCAAAGTTACACTGCATAATAAACCTGTCCCGACAGTCCCAGAGACCATAGGAGGACAAAAGTGTTTTAGACTTACTATTACTGCTGCCTCTCTCTTCTCAGCTGTTTCACACAAAGTCCAAAGTTCAACCAAGTTTAGCAGAGCCCAGGACCACTGTGAAGATGTAAAATCAACTGAGAATTAAAGGCTCCAGTACATTATGTGAAATACCCTCACTGAAGCCTGATGCAAGTTTCTCAAAACTTGTGTGTATGCATGATTTTTTTTCTGCCTTTTCCTCTTTGACATTGCAAACTAGCAAAGAGTGCAGTGTTAAAAAGCAAAAAGTTATTGGACACAGCAAAACAGGGTTAGTTTGGAAGGTTTGGGAACTGTGCATACACACAACGCATTTCAGCCTCACTCGTCCCGTCCTCTCTGCCCCAACCTCTTCTCTTTCTTACGCTTTCACAAGTTGTTTTTCTGCCTACATCAGTTTTCTTGTTTTTAACCACAATGTATATTTGCTGAAGCCTGGACTGTCCCAGTACACTTGAACACGGTAAACACGACATTTCACAATGCTCTCTGTGCTTGGATATAGAAAACATGCTATTTCCTGAAAAGTCGGTTTCACTAAACTAAACTGTGTGGAGTACAAAAAAAAAAAATAGATGCAAGGGACTACAGAAATGTAGGTCAGGCTGAGAGCTTTCTCTTCCGCTTGTTATTGGTGGAAATTGCCCTCCTTGCAAAAGCCTGGTTTCGTCCTTCTGCTGGGTAAAAAGATATAAACCAGAAATATAATAGCCAACACATTACTGTTCTGTAGGGAATTTGGCTTCTGTACACATCTACAAGGCAACTGTGAATCATGCATATATTAATAGGTTGTAAAAGATTTATCATGTTTTTAACTGATTTTGTGTTCTCAGCAACGATTTCACAGAGACAGTTGTTGAGGATTGCCTTGTTTTGGTTTGCTGAGGCTTGAGATAAACATTTTCTTTCTTGTCTCCTGAGTTTCATTTTGGTTTTTGTGTTTGCTCAAAGTCACGTCAGCCAAAACCTGCTGGATTTGTCTGATGTGAAACTGAACCGGTGAGAAACCTCTGAGCTTTGCAGAGTTACAAGCTGGAAGAAAAGCTGGGCTAAGTGCTGTTTGCAGTTCAGTGCAGGCTGGTGCTCCATGGTGAGCTGGCCAGATGCCAGGGCAGTCAGCCACCATGCACCTTCATTGCACCATACAGGTCCCACTTCATTCAGGCACCAAGAGCATTTTTCCTTGAGCAGCACGCAGAGCACAATGCAATTTAAAATCATAGAATCATAGAATAGTTTGTGTTAGAAGGGACCTTTAAAGGTCATCTAGTCCAACCCCCCCTGCCATGGGCAGGGACATCTTCAACCAGATCAGGTTGCTCAGAGCCCTGTCCAACCTGACCTGGGATGTTTCCGGGGATGGGGCATTTACCACCTCTCTGGGCAACCTGTTCCAGTGTTTCACCACCCTCAGCGTAAAAAATTTCTTCCTTATATCTAGTCTAAATCTACCCTCTTTTAGTTTAAAACCATTCCCCCTTGTCCTGTCACAACAGGCCCTGCTAAAAAGTTTGTCCCTATCTTTCTTATAAGCCCCCTTTAAGTACTGAAAGGCTGCAATAAGGTCTCCCCTGAGCCTTCTCTTCTCCAGGCTGAACAACCCCAACTCTCTCAGCCGTTTTTCATAGGAGAGGTGTTCCATCCCCCTGATCATTTTCGTGGCCCTCCTCTGGACCCACTCCAACAGGTCCATGTCTTTCTTGTGCGGGGGGCTCCAGAGCTGGACGCAGTACTCCAGGTGGGGTCTCACCAGAGCAGAGGGGCAGAATCACCTCCCTCGACCTGCTGGCCACGCTTCTTTTGATGCAGCCCAGGATACGGTTGGCCTTCTGGGCTGCAAGTTCACATTGCTGGCTCATGTCCAGCTTTTCATCCACCAGTACCCCCAAGCCCTTCTCGGCAGGGCTGCTCTCCATCCCTTCATCCCCCAGCCTGTATTGATACCGGGGTGTTGCCCCAGCCCAGGTGCAGGACCTTGCACTTGGCCTTGTTGAACCTCATGAGGTTCACACAGGCCCACTTCTTGAACTTGTCCAGGTCCCTCTGGATGGCATCCCATCCCTCAGGCGTGTCGACCGCACCACTCAGCTTGGTGTCATCTGCAAACTTGCTGAGGGTGCACTCGATCCCACTGTCTATGTCATTGATGAAGATATTAAACAGTACCAGTCCCAATACAGACCCCTGTGGGACACCACTCATCACCAACCTCCATCTGGACACTGAGCCAGACACTGACCACTACCCTCTGGATGCGACCATCCAACCAATTCCTCACCCACCGGACAGTCCACCCACCAAATCCATACCTTTCCAGTTTAGAGAGAAGGATGTTGTGGGGGACCTGTCAAAGGCCTTACAGAGGTCCAGACAGATGATGTCTGTAGCCCTTCCCATGTCCACTGATGTAGTCACTCCATCATAGAAAGCCACTAGGTTGGTCAGGCAGGACTTGCCCTTGGTGAAGCCATGCTGGCTGTCGCCAATCACCTCCCTGTCCTCCATGTGCCTTAGCACAGCTTCCAGGAGTATCTGTTCCATGATCTTCCCAGGCACAGAGAGTGAGGCTGACTGGCCTGTAGTTCCCTGGGTCTTCCTTTTTCCCTTTTTAAAAATGGGGGTTATGTTTACCCTTTTCCAGTCACTGGACTGCCACGACTTCTCAGATATGACGGATAGTGGCTTAGCAACTTCATCCGCCAGTTCCTTCAGGACCCGTGGACGGATCTCATCGGGTCCCATGGACTTGTGCACCTTCAGGCTCCTTAGATGGTCTCGAACCTGATCTTCTCCTACAGTGGGTGGCTCTTCATTCTCCCAGTCCCCGCCTTTGCCTTCTGTGGCTTGGGCAGTGAGGCTCGAGCACTTGCTGGTGAAGACTGAGGCAAAAAAGTCGTTGAATACCTCCAAAATCTTTTGTTACAGATAATCTTCATTGCATGTTGTGCGCTTTTGTTTCTTTTCCTACTGTTCTGCAGATATGTAACAATGCTGCTTTTCAAGGCCAAGGCTATTACTAAGAGCTGACTTTTTTCCCCCTGAAATGAACCTTGACACTTGAAAAATTCCCCTGTTCTTCCTTTTGTAAAGCAGGGATGGGCACACAACTATTTGTAGATGAATGTTTGCTTCATTAGTAGGGAATAATGATAACTGCAGAATCGAAGCAGGTTGTTGCATCTAGTCAGTAGTCACACTAGCACTAGTACTAGCATAAGCAGTCTATATGTTAGAGATTTAAGCTCTAGGAATGTAACAGCGTGCAAAAAGTTAAGAGAAACTGGAATATGGTCCAAGACATTTATGTGGCTTTATTTTTTTAGAAAAGTGAAAACTTGCTGTATTTCAATTAATTGTCCCCAAAGAATGTTCCTAAACGAATCCTAAGTTTTCAAATCAGCAGTTTAAATGCATAAGAATGGGAAAATAAATCAGAATGAGATCAATATGAAATATGAGGTGTGTGTCCACATAAGGCACAGTCCGTATTGAACACAGCTTCTGAAGAAGGGACATGCTTGGATAAACGGTGCTTAACCGAAGCTGGAGGTTTCCTGGACTGCCAGGGAAGCCTGTGCACCCCTGCTCATTCCTCCTTTGCCCCTGTCTTTCTCCAGGCTGCCGTGTTCTGCCCCTGTACCCCTTTGGGGATTTCTTCCTGCCTCTGAGGCGGGTGGACCAAGCATAGGAGATAAAGACCTACGTCTGAGAGGAGCCCTTACATGACTGGATGCTTCTTATTCTTCTTGCAATCTAAAAGCACACATTTATTCCTAACACACTGTATATCATAAAGCTTTAATAACTGTTTACAACTTACGTGTTTTTGTGACTGTTGGACAGGAATTTGGCCCTGGCCTTCATAAGATCTTCAGAAAAGAAAGGCCCTTTCTGCCTGCTGAATCCACAGTCACCCTGAGACTGAAGGCAACCAAATCCTATAATCCCTGGTATATGTTACTTTCATTGAAGCAAGATCAAGCCTTAGGCACAGGATACATATCCTAAGACTGTCAGTATCATTTCAGATCCCCAACCCATCCCTTTCCAAATTGCTTACAAGGCCTTTCCATGCATCGTATTTTGACTAGAAGGCAGTGATTATTCAGGAGTACAGCAGTAATACAGTAGACAATAGTTTAAAACACCAAATAAAATCAAATAATGCATATCCAGGCAAAATTTCTGGGAGTATTCAGCTGTCAGGACATCTGCTCCCATACTTTCCTGGAGGACCCAAATGAAGATCCATAGTTAAACTGATGAAAGTACCAGTGACAATGCTCAAGACAGTTCTGCAAAACTGCGTAAAATGCATCACTTCAAGGTGAAATATTATGACATTTTTTGAAAATCCCCAAACTCTAGCTTGTCTTGGAGCAGAAGTTTTCTGTGTATCTCAAACAGCAGAGCAGTCAAAGGAGAGCCGTTCTGGTCCTGCAGATGCCAGGTTGAGGGCTCAGACTCCAAGGAGAAGGTCAGGCTGGGGGACCACCTGCAGTTTCCCAGCCTATTCCCTCCTGAACTTCCAGCCAAATACAGAACGGCCTGATCACTCCCAGCCTACAAAGCTGATCACAAACAATAAAAATTACTATAACAGTTGGATTCTGGTAGCGCTTGGTGTGTGCTTGGGCCTTTCGAAACATATAACCACACACAGACCTGGCCCCAAGGCCTCAAGACAACGTGATGAGACAGAGTAAGGGAAAATGAAGCATCATTAAGGAAATGGCAGGGGGCAGCTTCTTGAACCTGTCATTATTTACTGATAATCTCTTACCGGAACAGAGGGACACATGGGGTGCAGGAAGGGATCAGAAGGACAGGGAAGGTGGTAGCTTTGCAGGTTAACACCCTTATTTTCCTCCCTGCTTAAAATAGCTTATCCTGGTACACAGGAGTGATGCCTCAGTTTCTGCTTTCTTTCTAAGAAAGAAGGTAGGCTGTTTTCTATTTTGGCAGTTTATGAGTTTTTCAAAAATAATCCACATCAAAGTCTATGTGACTGACTTCACAATGAAGGCAGATTGGGCCTTAGACTTGAGAAGTGAAAAAACTTGGAAAAGAGAAAGGAAAGAAATATTTCTGTAGCCTTGTTGCCAATGTGCTCCTGGGGGGACACTTAATGAAGGTAAACAAGTATTTCCAACACTGTACATTGTGCAGCTTTTGAGTCCACTGTGTTGAAAGTGTCTTGGCAGCGAGAACCGACCGTGGGATGAGTTTTAACCTTTATTTGGAAGAAAGTACAAATAAGAACAGTATCAATGCATACTTTGAAGGCAGAAGGGTTCCTACCCTTTTGTGGCATATCTGTTCCTGGAGGTCTGCCTGGAGATGGAATCTTTTTTGGACTATCAATAAAGGTATCTAGTGTACAACCTACAGTTATTCCCAAGAACCAATCTGTGCTTCCCAAGATGTTGAGCCCAGTTCTGTTTCTTTGGAAATCTAAGAAATTCTTAATAATCTTCTGTATTTATCATTCTGATCTTCATTACAGTTTCTTTGCCAAACAAAATACAGACTCGTAGAGCAATAGAGTTAGCATTGGATGATAAATCTTTGTTGAGAATCATTTAACACATTGCTTCTTTGCAGCTTTGGCCCCAGCCAGTTTAAACAACATACGTCTGATCAAGATTTTGGGAGACATAATAAGAAAACCTCTGGTGATAAAGATGAGATTATTTTAGCCAGGTTCTTTAGAAGCAAAAAACATAGCTGGGAGATAGCAGGTAAGCAAGAGGCCCTGAGAACCAGTTTTGTGATGGTTTTTTGAGATCATCAAAAAGGAAAATGGATCCTTTCAATTTGGAAAAAAAATTGAGTCTTCCAAGGCTCATGTGGGATGGCTTTTGTGATGTGTTTTAACTAATGTATTTATGACAATGACTTAAAAAATGATAAGTGACATCCATATTCCTCTCTCTGAAAACAAATTATTTGCAGAATTAATACTTTTCTTTCCAGAACGAGCTGGTAGAAAATATGAAAACTGAAGTGACATGCTTTAATGACTTATAGCCAAACTTCCTCATGCAGACATATATATTTCACTGTAAATTCTTGAAAGACTAGTGGATTTAGCTATGTGTACAAGAAATGTCTGGCAAGTAGAGTATCTCAGTACACATGCCAGGTGAAGGAAGGAAGCCCAGACTACAGACAAGAAAGAACAAAAATACCAAATTTCAGGCCTTCAGCAGGGAGTCAGAAGATTAGATTTCAAGCACTGCCTAACCTAATGGGCCTTGATCACGGATGGGAGCTCTAGCCACTTTTCTAAAGCAATTAAAAAGTGACATAGGAAAATAGAAGATGACAGGAATCTCACCACACAAAAGGATTAGAGCAATCTGTTTCCATTGCTTGGGAGCACTGCACCAACAGTGCGTAGGTTGTGATGTAAGAGTAGACGACATACCAACCTACCTACACACATGACAGGGAGGTATAGAGGCACTTGACAAAATGTTCTTCTGGTGGCCAGAATATTCTAATGAGGCAATCAGAACTTCCTGCTAATGGTGAAAATATGTCAAAGCCAACTTTGTGGGATACTATGTCTCGGCAAAGATCTTACATTGATTTTGCAGGGGGGAATTAGCAGTGTGCCTAGCTGCAGTTAATGCTTATTCCAGACGACCAAAGTGGTACATATGACAATGATTTTGGCATCTAAGACAATAGAAAGTATACATGTTGCATATGATTTTGCATAAGGAAATCATATGGGACCATGATGATCATTTGGGACTCAATTTTTTTTTCCAGGGGAATATAAGATTTTCCCCAAAGGTCCCTGCCAGTTTAGCTTGTCACTTACCACCACACATTAGCAAAACTCACATAAAGGCATTAGCAGAGAAATACAGGTAAGGCCCTTAAAATACTACAAAACTTCTTTAGTTTAAAAGTCAGTATCACAGATCACTAGACAGAAAACATCGTCAGAGTAATTTTTAAATTACAGTACTGATTTAGTTTTATATGGTAAGACCAGATGCATCTAAAAAACCAACAAAGCAACAACCAACAGATAGGAAAATCACAGAGTAAGAAGTTCACAAAATAAGCTTCTCAGGGGTAAGTATAACATTAATACTTTATTGACCTGTTATTACTAGGTAAAGGACCTCTTATTTGCATCTTAGTCAAAGGCAATTTATGGTCTAATTCAGGGCTTAATGAGACTGCTGAGCAGAAATACTGACATCAAGAGCACCGCTCAGGAGTAAATGCTATGGTGAACACAAAAATTGTTTAAGAAACATATGAATATTCAGATCAAAACAAAACATGTAGCCATGGACTAGCCTGCAAAGCTCCTAATAAGTCAGTCTTGCAGTCTCAGAACCTTCAGCATCCATCACAATCCAATTAAACAGTCACATCCTTCATGGAGGCTGCAGCACAAAGCACTGATTTGGAATAGTGGTCTCTGAGGGTGAAGCATTCTCATTTCAGGAACTTGTTACTGAACTCCTTACTGGAAGTGATCAATCTGAACCCAAACTGACAGTGTTTAGATCAAACCGTAACCTGTTCCAGGAACACGTTCCATCCTAGGAAGGATGTCTGTGAATAAATTCCATCAAATTAAAGACTGCAGGATGTAATTGTTCATGCATGACTGTATGTATTGCTTAAAAATGAAGGCTATTGGTAGCTAATAAATGCCTGAAAGCAGTTTGAAAGCATTCAAACTGAGATAAATTATTTCCAAGTATTCTTCGATTTAAATGCCCACATAAAAATGTTTTTTATTGTAATTAAATTTAATTAATTTTGTAATTGTTATAATTAAAGATTTCTCAAACTGCATTAGCTGAATCAGTCCACAAACCTTACAAAGATACTTCATATTCTTCCCATTAATTTTCTTCTTAAAAACAACCAAAACTCATTTATCATTGGACCAGTCCAGGATTATACCCCAAGCCATGAGCAAAGGCTGTCTGGTGATGTGCTAAGGAAACACATGAACCTCAGCCCTCAACAGCCATCAGGCAGGTTTGCAGACAGACACTCCTTGCAAAGAGGAGTACCTTACTTGGCCTTTTATTTTCCTTTCCTTCTGCAGGATTCGGGCTCCGCACACCCATTAATCACTCCCAGGTAGCTGCATCTTTGGTGCAGAATCTCCTTCCTTGTGGCTTGGACTTCCTGAACTCACACTTTGTTTCTACTGCTTTAGATTACACAGTGACTGCTTGTAAGTCAGTGTGGAATGAAGCTGTTATTAGAAAGAGATGCTCTTTTGATTCAGTATTGCTCCAGCAAGTGGCTAAAAGCAGACATTTAGATGTGCAACAGATGAATGAATGTGTCTTGGGATAAATATCTTATGAACTGGAAATCATCATCCTGTCCTTTCCAAACAACATTTCTATCTGCTTATGTGGTGAACTCCTGTGGTTTGTGGGCAGCTGATTTGGTAGGAGTTACGAAAAGCTCACAGATAAAGTTAGCATTTAATCTTCATTGCCTCACAGCCTTTATACAGATGTTCATTCTTACATATTGCATGGATCTATGACCAATGTACATGCAGCATTTAAGACCAAATGTCTATATAAAGATTGGGTAATGAAGATTATATTCTGAAAGCAATTGACATCTTGCAAATGTTAAATGGAAATGTCTTAGACTTGCAAAGATCACTGGGAGTGCAAAGTCGATAGCAGGCAGATGCTTTCACTTTTTATATTCCAGTGTTCTGGAATCTCAGAGATACTTTATTTTTAATAATGTTACTGTTCTGTGGATTTTTTTTCAAATTAAATAGTTGAAGTTGCAGGTCTCCATATGCCTTTGAGATGCTATTTCTGCTGTTTATACATGTCCAGATCCTGTTACAAGTTTGGTGATGTGTATGGACAAATTGCTTAAAATAGAATTTTCAAACGCTTTTATATACTTAAAATGCAAAGCAGCATCTAATTAAATTTTCAAAAGCTCCAAAGCCAGTTTAAGGTCTAACTCCTGTAAGATACTGAGCCCCATTAGGCTGCACATGCATTTTTAGGTATTTGCCATTCCCTTGACTATCTGACTCAGCCTGCCTGTGCTCGTGGGGACACCAGGGTTAGCCAGCATGTGGAGACATTAGCATCGCCGGGCTGGGAGTCACATAAATGCTCAGTCCAGTTCTCTGCCCTGGCAGCCAGCTTCATCATGTACTTCCATACATTGTGAGATTCAGTTCATTATTGCCAGTGAAATTTTTAGGTGCCCAAAAGGAAAGAGGAGAGAGTAGCAAAGAAAATAGTGTGTAATTATTGTATTTACTTAACACTAAGCATAGACTCCTGTTAATCTAAAGTGCATTATTAAGAGACTATAGTATCGATATCAAGTTGTAGAATGATATTATAATGATTCCAGTTTCCAAAACAAATCAGGAAACTCATTAACTAGCTTTACCTTTGGCCTACAAAATATACCTTGAGTTGTTTCGTATGTTCTTTAATTAATAAAGTTTTGGATCTTATCTCTTTGTTAGAGTGATTCATACTTAATACTTTGAATCAGTTCTGAGAAATGAATACTTCTCTAGTACTTTGTTATGAGACAAGGTATCAACCACTGTTATGTCACATTAGTAATTCATTAGTCAGACTTCTGATGCTGAAGCCAATCTCGTGACATTTGTATGGAAAACTTCTGTTCTTTGTTGGTACAGTAGCTCAAACAGTTCAGTACATTCCAGTTTTCATTTAACGTAACATTAGTGAGTCATTTGTCTTTTCGGTTTTAAGTCTGTTTGTCAGGGATTTGTGAATGGTATTCTTCTTACCTAGTAATTTGGCTTCTCTAAATTGCTTTCTGTCTTCCCAGACAGTGGTTGTTATATTCCAACATGAATGTCCAACATTATGTTGGAAGGAAACCACCATTTACCAACCCGTTTGAAATGGGCAGATGAGAGGTCTCAGCAGCTCTAAGGAAGTAGCTTTTTATTTAGATGCCTGTAAAGGGGTTCATTGGAATAGCATTTTGACTACAGGTCCACAAATTTATTAAAACGTAGAAGCTGTAATGGCAACAAAGGCAGGCCAGGAAGTCACAAAGACAATAAAAAGAAGATGCAAGTTTCTAACCTTCAGAGGTCTTTTTGGTTCAGTCTTCTTCACTCTGACAGCACAAAGCTGCTTCTCTTTCTATCTGTGCAGAATAGAGGAAAGGAGAGACACAACAACACAAATGCAGCAAAAGAGGGGAGGTACCTCATGGACTTAAAAGGCTCAAAAGGAGTCAGGGAACATGCCGTAAGGTTGACAAGGATGTGTAGTTTTGGGGTAAGCATGTCAAAAGTACTAAACACAGTCAATAGTAGTTCATGGCAATCCATACAGAAGCCTCTGCCTTATAATTTGGACTTTACTAATCACAAGTTCCAGGTGTTAACAATTGCAGTGTGCCAGATAATGCAAAGCATTTCACTCTGATCCCTCCAAAGACCAGAAAGGAGAAAGGTCTAACACAGGGTGTCAGTCACCTGTGGATTGTACAAGAGACTGGAGGATATTTATTTTGCTTTGGTTAGATCTTGCTCTGATTTGGCTTTTTCAATGGGAGTATTAGAAAGTGTGATACCAGTATTTATACTGTTATTCAGGGTGGACTATTTACTTTGTTCTAACTGTATAATTGTTGATACAAAGGTTCAATAATTCAAAGGTTATTGTGAAAAACTGAAATGGAAAAGACTCAGAACAATTTGAGAAAAACTTAAAATAAGCAGATTTGTCCTCCAAAGTTTTCCAGACATGGAACCCATAAACCTAGAAACTTAAATGAACTTTTTGTGCTTTCTCTGGCATTATATAAAACATAACACCAAATGTATTTTATATTATACAGTTCATCCAAAATATACCCTAAAGCAAGTCATAAAATGGAATGCACTTAGACACACCCAATTACACTATAAAACCAGAATGCTATATAGCAATTAATCCAAGGTAATTCATAAATCTACGCAAAACCACTGAGAATAAAGTAAATTAAACATGATCATTTTGATTTGGCATTTAAAATATAGTAACAATAAAATATAAAACTCTAGGGCTACATTTTGAAAACTCATCCTTTTGACTTGTACCTGTAAATTACAGAATCAAGTCGCTGTAGTAAAAGCAAAATTGTACTAAAATAAGTTATGTCACAAACATGTTTCCTTTGAATGTTTAACTACTACACTGTGCTGGCATATCAAATACGTAGATGAGTAAATAACATACATTGCAGGGGCTTTCTCATTTAATGATTTCTGTCAGGAGCAAATGTAACTTTTTGACATTTGCCAATCTGCATGCACCTGCAAATCAGAGACATGTGAAATCCCAGCGAACTGTGCGTTTGGGCCAAAGTCCATTGAGTCAATGAGCATCTAACCATTGACTTTTACAGGCATCAGATCAAACTACAGGTGACCTAAATGGCAAGAGCAAGTCGCTCCAGGAGCAGTGCTGCAGCCAGACCTGGTGGCTGTGCCTAGGCTGGTAAATCTGTGCAAGCTTCAAAACATTCCCAGACACCAGGACATGGACACAGCAGTCCCGAACATGAGCCTGGCCTATCTACCTCACGCTCTCCTGAGCAATGCCTAGGCACAGTTTCGGAGTTCAGTGATCCAAGGACTGTTTCCAATAGGCAGTCTTCATGGAGCCAACCCGTTTTGGAGGCAAAGGCATAGTCTCGAGCCACTTGGTGCCAGTTGGCTTTAGTGCCTGGAAGGCTCCCAGGCATGAGTGTAGGTGGAGCTGCTGTGGGTCAAGAAGTGACTCTCGCAGAGGGTACAATAAGGCGGCCCTGGCTCAAATGTTTCTGAGGACCATGTGTCTCAGGGTCATAGGACCAGTGTCTCAGCAATCCTGCTAATAAATAGAGTAGAAGTTGCCATGGAAATACTATCCCCCTCAGTGCAAAAGATGCAATAAAAAAGTATGTTAAGAAACTGAAGAACATAACATTGAAATGTTGTGTAACCTGCTTGAACAGCGAGAGCTGTTGTATATCTCTATATGAAGGATGTGGGAAATCAGCATATAATAGTTTGTTGGTACACAATGCAGCATGTAAAGATAAGAAAGTATGCAAAGTATGCAGTGGCTGGGAAAAGCTGATCATCATACATCTGTTCAAAAATGGGGGAGGTGTGGCTGTGTAATGCTGAATCAGCTACATTTGCACAGTGAGAAACTTGTGATAGCAGCAAGTTGAACTGCAGTGATCAAGCCTACTTGTTGCAAAAAGCATGCAGCAATAGCTCCGCATACCAGGCAAAAACTCCATTTGGTGTATATATGAACCACATAGGGCAATCCATAAGTATAATTCATTAGGATCTCTTATTTTCATCTCTGGTGCCTTTGTGTGTATAAATTAACCTTTTGATCACTGTAAGCAAGCAGCAACATGAGCAGATTAACACATTGTTTTGAATAGTAGCGAAAGAGACCTTTGTGAGAGACCACTCTGCTCACCTTCACTGGAGGTTGCTCACTGTAAACCCCGGGGAGGAGACTGCTCTGCTGCAGGTGTCCTGGGTGGTGGATGGGACAACCCCATGGGCTGACACCATCAGACCCCACTGAGCTCTGCAAGGGTAAGGCCAGTGCTGCCATGCAGGGTGGGGTCTACAAGTGCTTTTGGAGAATAATGGGTCTGATATGGCAAATGCTGCAACGTAATCACTTAAATGGGGTTTAGAGAGCTCAACGCTTCAACATGAGAAGGTAAGGACTAGCTAGGCTTGGCCAGAATACAGGGAGCTCAGATACAGAGTCAGATTTACCAAATTAGATGCTGAAGGCAAATATTTCATGATTCCCCCTATTTAGATAGGACACCTACTTTTTTTGACAAATTCATTAGATTATTAGGATATGGGCCTAAAATAAAAACGTATTTCTTGGCGACTGGTTGGACATGGGTAGAAAAACACCTGACTGACATCTGTTATATTTATTTTGGAGAGTGGTTCAAGAGCACCCTGCCAGATACTGATGCTGGCTGGCACTCAGAGGTAGAAGTGCCAAAATGAATGGAACAGATCTTTTCTTTTTTCTCTCTCTCTCTCTCTTTTTTTTTTTTTTTTAATGTAAAGGAATCTTGGCAGTAATTGGAGGAAGACAACACAATAAATGGCCTTTTAAATTCAAATGATCAATCCCATCTATTGCTTTGTTCAGCAATGATACCCTGAGTATTCTGACCAGGAAATATGATGAAAGGAACTAATAGTGCTGTTGGGAATAAAAAATTGTGGCTGCCTGCATTGAAACAGGTGGTATAAATATGTTTCCAGTAATTCCATGGCTGTATAAATTGTAATGTAATTATAGAGTTCTTTAAATTGTCACAGCTCTATGMACTATCATCTGTGGATTCGTTTAAAACAATTGCCTCCCTCTAGTAAGGGCAAAATCTTCTGAAATAAACATCAAGCACATACGTCTGCTGGAGTCTGCAGCAAATTAAGAGATTGGAGGGTTGTGATTTCATAGGTCACCATTTTAGCACAGGCATCAAGTTAACGTTTTGACATTTTGCACCTGACATTGGATCCCTTTGTCTTCTAATTGCCATGAAAAGTTGATGAGTGGTGACAACTTAAAATCACCCCTGTGTCTTCAAAAGAAGAAGAGGAAAAGGAGGTGAGGCATCACCGGCAACTACTGTGTGGATACCAAATATTATATTATATCCCCATCTTTTCACAGAGCTTTTGTCTTTCCACAGGCAGCATCTACATACTAATTACTTAAAACCTACATCTGATGCAGTTATTTTGTGAGCAATATATGAGCTGGCAGTGTGCTAGTGAAGCACACAAATGGGAGGGACAGCAATTTAACCTAAGCTAGGACCAAGTCTTCAGGGTGATCCTACATGGTTTTAACATGGTCTATTACTTTATGCAGGCAAAAATCTGACTTCGCTAGGCTATGCTGTGCTGGTGTGATTGCCCCCCTGCCTTACACACAGATGTAGCATCAGTGATATGGACCACCTCTTCACAGTTGCTTTTCTTAGAGCTGCTCTTCAGCATAGCTTCTTACTTAGAAGAAGCAGGTGACCTCATGCTAACTTTTTGTACCACGGTGAATGTGAAGTTTCTCCATCTCTGAAGTAACTATGAGCACTGAGGGCTTTGTTAAGATAATAAAATTAAAAGTAAGAGTTGTTCAGAAAGAGAAAAGCTGCATCTCATCTCAGGAAAGAGCCTTTGGTGGCCTGCGGGATCCTCTCTCCAATCTAGCAATGTTATCTGCTTTTGTCAGAAAAGGTAAAATAAGGTCATACCTCCCTGCTGCTCTTGCTTTCCTCTCTTCCCTCCCTTACCCACTAACAGAGGAACTTTTGCCAGCCTTATTAGAGACATATTTAGTAAAATGGAAATTATCATCTGGAAAGCAGATAATTGAATTTGACCTATCGTTCCCTTAAATGCTAAAATCAGACCCTGCGTATTTCGTTTAGCTTTCTAAATTGTGTTTGCTTTATATTGATTTTGCAGTGTGGCTTCAGGGTTCTTTACACATGTAGATCTCATTAACTAGTTGACTGATATGGAAAGAGAGGGAAACACTCACTGTTTTTGTGGTGACTCTTTGACAGATACATACACAAGCTGCTGCAACCATCAACAAGGACAGCAGATCCAGTCAGGTCATCAATCTTTGGCTTGTCTGTTGGGGATATCTTTTAATGATTCCAGGAGAGGAAGCTTTTAATTATGCTGTCCCTTCTAAGTTAATAAAGTAATGGGCATACATTGCAAGGAGGAACTCATGCAACAGGAAATGGAAAGCAGAAGTGAGCATGGTGCAACACAAGGGTCACCCGTCCTCTCTCCAAGCCTTGCAGTGGGCAGCAAGTCCACTGGTTCAGTAACGCAAACACTGTTGGCAGAGTCCTAAAAAATGCTGCAATATGGAATTCACTGGGTTACCAGCTCAATACCAAACCACTAATTACCAAGGGTTTGTTTTCACAAACATGAAGCACAGGAGTGTCTACTGCCTACACTGCCCTACATATTTCAAAGTCACAAAGACAAATATTCGATGAATAGACCAGAAAAGAGGTCAGAGAAAAGGAGGTCACTGTAAAATTACCTTGAAGCACACTGTGATCCAAAGATTATGGCAAATGCGTATGTTTGTCATGAGTAGAGGTTAAACATCTAGACATAGGACCAGAATGTGTAAAAGAGACAAACTCAAATAAAAATAATGGAGTGGGCAACTCGTACCAGCTCTGGGTTTGGTCTAAGAGCCAATGTTTCTCTTCTACAGAACAATAAGTGTGGAGAAAAACTTACAGGCAGCAAGAAGACTTCTGTAGGAAATGTGGGGTCACGGAGGACTGAGGAAGGGGCTTGTCACACCAGCCAGATGGAAATGCCTGGCTGGAGCCATATACAAGTTGTGATTTACTCAGACACAAGTTACTGGGCTTAATACAAGGCTAACTGAGGGAAATTTAATGGCCTGTGACATACAGGAGATAAATCTAGATGATCTAATGGTCCCTGTTGGCCCCCAAGCACTATGAAAGAAAAAAGTGGAAAATTTTACATTTCTTGTATAAACTTTTTACCTGGAAGAATATCAGATTTTTTTATTAATCATAGTAACCATCATATTTAGCACTTATGGTGTTCTGTGTGTTTTTAAAGAAGCATTTAAATGTGAAGTCTAAAAGTGTGTATGCGTATATGTGTATGTGTGCCTCTGGAAGTTCCAGAGTTACGAGTTAACCGAGACATTAGGCTTAATGCTCAACATTTGATTCTCTTTCAAAGACTGATCTTTAATGACTTCAAAGTAGATCAGACCTTTGTGTTGCATCTTGTCCAGATGAGATATGGTGCCTCCAGCATGCAATTGTATGAGCGCTATAAGACATCAGTTCAGCACTGAATCACTGACATAGCTTCTCAAATCAAAGATGAACAGATCTGTAAGATACAGATTTCTTGTATTTCATTGCAGTTCATATAGGCTGGGGGTGGGAATTATTACATACACATATTTTTCTGGCCCCCACAATAAAAATGCAAGTTGCACCCTGAGGTGGCAATTAGAGAGGTGAACACGTGTGCAAAACAGAGACCTAGAAAGGACTGGAAGGCAAACTGATGTTTGTTTATTTATTTTTGTGAAGAAATATAAGCCAGGAACTTATCAGAGAAAACTTGAAGACCAAATTATGTTGCCTGGGATCTCTCTCATGTGTGCAGACAACACAAACCTTGAAATTATGCTCGGTAATGTATCCCCAGTATTAACAAAACAGGCGTTGAAGAACATTTGTAATTGGACCAATCTACTAGGAGCAGTTTCAGTAAGAGTGCAAAACACCTGCCTTTTCCTCATGACATCAACAATACCCTGTGGGCAGTGAGCTGAAATACATATGTCAACCTGCACCTCTGTAATTGTGACATAAGATACCCATTCACTTGAAATATAAGAAAAATCTCTGCATTCCTGAATGCAAAGGTTAAATGGTATGGGTCTAGGAACAAAGTCCAGGGACATTTTATCTATTACACAGAAGCATGACGGAAACAACTCTTAAAGATACCCTGAGAAATGCTTGTCAAAGAATGTTTTTTTAGAAAAAGCTCTTACATGTCTTCTTTATTGTGCCAAAGCTAATGCTGCAATTATTGGCTTGCTCTGACTAGGGTGGGAATTCTGCTACTTTTAGCTAGTTCCATACAGTAAAGTATTCCTATATACAGTTCTTATTACACACTTCTTCAAGTATGAGGAGAAAAGAAGCTAATCCAGTCTAATACAATATTGTGCTGCACATTTGTAGAAACCATATAAAGAGAGCTGGCCAAAGAACTGCACTATCATGTTAATTAATGAATGTGAAAATGGGTATTTCAGCTACATAGTCACTTAACAGGTCATTTTTCTTGGATGCTATGTGCTGGAAAACAAAAATATGTGACAGAAAAATCAGTTATCTGTCCCTGAGCGCCAACAATCAGAAGTGAATGTTGAATATCTGCCTATTGGGTTATATGTTTGCTTGCTCTGTTTGTTATATTGAAGCATACTGAACAAGTTGGGAATCTTATCTCAGGTCTATACTGAGTCGCTTCCACTCCTAAGTTGTTATTTTCAATTAAAAAATTTGTGAAGCATCTCTCTGTCTCTCCAATCTGTCTGTCTAAAATTGTCCAGTGCTCTTGTAAGAGTAAGGATGATAAACATTGAGTAATCCCTCCAAGGTGATTCCTGACAGGATTTATCTTTTAACTTAGAGCGTTCACACTGAGATCAGAGGCGATGCATACAACCGACTGGGGACTTCAGGAAGGCTGCAGTGGGGGGGCTGCAGCATTTGTGGTAATGGGGGGAGGTCCACAGGCTATGGAGAAATGACAAAAATCGACCTGCAGCTGGGACTGCTTCACAGAACCACAGAGCTCAGGGCAGTGACAGGCACCAACAAGACCCGTGCACAGGGAGGGTGCCTGGGGCTGGTCCATTTCCAGCTCGCTCCTGGCTGCCGAGAAAAGGAGGCTGGGTTTGGATGAGGACAGTTCATTCATGTCAAGGTTTTGCAGTGGTTTGAGTGCAAGTGGTTAGTGATGTTCTTAATTAAGACTAAAGTAAATTAAAGTAACTAAATGAAGTAGTAGAAACCGTTAAACATCAGACAAGTCTTACTGATCTTGTATTGGTGTGTTAAATTGAGAAGGATGCATACTCGTTTGGGAAGAGACCTCTTCCAAGGGCAGATGATGGCTCACCAAAAATTCAGTTCTGGACTGTGGAAATGCAAAGTCTAGCACTCCCAGCCCACCAAGAAGCTAGTCCAGCTGTTCAGGACCTTCAGATTTAAGCCACCTGGAATGCAATCCTCTATCTGTGCAGGTAGCTGGACACAAATTACATAGAGAATTAACTAGGCTGTTGGAAGGAAGAAAGTAATTAGTTTCCCAGCACAACACAAAGAAAAAATGGGGTTTGTGGTGGAGGAGAAAAATATACAGCATTGTCAAGAACCAAAGTCAGCTCAGGGAATACAAAATACAATTCAAGGTTTAACTCAAAATAGCAGTAAACTTTTTGTTACTGACTAATGAAGGAACATAGTCAGGAGTGTTGAGAGCTAATGAGAACACTCTGATGCACACAGTTAAAAGGTCAAAATTTAATTAAACAAATCCATGGCATAATTAGAACTCTAAGAGACAGAAAACACAATACTGTTAATCATTCTGGGCCTTCTTCATTTCAGAGTTGTCTGTATTGCAAGTAAAATTTTCATATAACTTTCTGGAACAGAATCTAATGTAGCAAATTGTGAGGGTTCCTAGTGTTTTCTTAGATGGCAACACAGTGATCTACAGTATTTTAGATTTAGTGTCTCTGATGATATAAAAAAAAATATGGATACATTTTACTTTTTCAAATAATCTGATTCTTAGCTTTCTTTTAAAAAACAATTTCTAATGATTCAGAGATACTCAGACTTAAGTTCAGCATCTGCTTTTAGTGTGAGTGGTCCCACAAACTATTTTTTCAGGTGTATTATGTTGCCCAATGTTTGCATCGATCACATTTTTCCAATTTGTCTTGACAGACACTCCTTACATTATTTATTCCTACCATTAGGAAGACTTGTGTTTCTTTACTATGCTGTAAGTCAGGTCCTCGTGACCTTCTGACTTAAACACACCATCAGATCCCATCTTTACTGCTCTTATGAAGGTACCTACTATTGGGCCTGATCCAGCTCTTCAATGAAATAGTATAATGATATCTATAGACTTCAATAGGCTATAAATCATACCTACAGGATGCAACCGAAGATGATTTCTCTTCCACAGCATACAGAAGATTAAAGCAGCATTTGCTTTCAGCTGGTGTAACCATATTTTCTTAATATTCAGAGAAAAAACCAAAGCTATCAGTTGCTGCATGATGCACAAGTTGCAGATGGTATTTTAGGATTTTCATCTTCTCTAAATATAAGCATAACATCGTTATTTTTCTTGTCACTTCATAATTATTATTCACTTGGTTTCATGTCTCGCACATAATTCTATTAAGGAAAAACAGTTTTGTGCTTTTTTGTTTTGTTTACATGTAGTAGGAATGAGAGGATGTATTATTGGTGAGATAAAAATAGTGCTGGAGTATTTGTGCCCAACAAATTGCATTTAGACAAGAGGTGTTACTATCTGGATGGCAGTGCGTATTCTTCATCTGCTGTGGTGTTCTAGCTGAAATTGAGTGGTCCTGGAAAAACTTGGTTGTAAAATGCCATATGCATTCATTCAGGGGATTAGGACTGCCCACATCCTGTCTGTATACAGGACAAAAGCTGTTGTAGGGCTGCTATTCTCTATCTGAACAGATACTCTTAAACTGGTTATATCTGGGCTTTTTCCCCATCACCACTGGGGCTTCAGAAGTAAAATCCTTCTTTTTTTCCTTTAAAATGTAAGTTGACGTTGTGACAATAACCCCAGAAGCAGTACCCAAAATACACACCAGAGAAAGGAAAGAGAAGGAAAAAGCTATTAAGTGGACAGCTTTGGCCAAAACCCAGATGCATACACATCTGGCATCAAATAATTTAGTGTGAACTACAGAAGAAAGTTTTAAACATTTTGTAATTCCTGTCATTTCTGTGTGACAGTGTGGTACTTTCCTCTAGCCTGGCCTTGAGGTCTATCCACTATAACTGGAGATAAATTTTTTCTTGCCTTGCCCAAGCAAAAGATGTTTTTTATGATTGCAATACAGAATAACTGTAATAGCATTTGGGGCACATCCATTATACTGGTGCTTACAGACCAAATTCAGTGTTAATGAGATCAAGTGCAATTCATTTCAAACAGTTGTGCCTCCTTAGCTGCAGTGAAAGCATTTTAAAAAATATTTGTTGTTGCATAGTTTTCATTCCCAGCCTGAAATGAAATAACAGAATACTTCTTTTCACTCTTCTAATGACATTAAGAGTGTATAAAGTCATATTATATGTTACATGAATTTCTTCATGTCATGAATTCAGTTACAGTTCTTACCTCTATATGGGAATAAGGTATTAATGAATATAGGTTGCTCCAGTAGCATAGTTACATATGACAGGTTTGGTGTTTTACCATATACAGCTTTTCAGTGTTTCCAAAAGTATTCATACAGTTGACATTTTTTTCTGGTAGTCATATTTTTAAAGCATTTTATTTCATTGCTAATAACAAGTACTGGCATTTGTCTTTTTCTTGGCTCAACATGCTGATAATGCAATAATAGATATATTGAGAAGTTCTAACATCCCTAATTCATTTGCTAAGCTGTTATGTCTCAATACCAACAATTTCAAAAGAAAAAAAAATGTCCAAGTAGGATAACATGTAACTTTATTTAAATTATTTAAAATAATTCTTTGGAAAGCTTCACCCCAGACATTCTTCAAAGAGGGAACTAGGAAAAAAAGGGAAAGAAAAAAAGAAAAGTGTCTACACAGAGCTCTCCTGTTCTTAATTTTGGTTGAAACCATGCATATCCCTTTGAAGTATTGGCTCTAGTAATACACACCTTATCCCTCTCTGTGCCAGCCATATGAACCTATTTACATTGTAAGATTCAGCCAGAGGCCAGGAAAGAGATATGTACAGTAATTCCAAACACAGTCTATAAGGAAGTACCTCAAAGATTTTCATAAAAGTCAATGACACCTATCAAATGGCATTAGAAACATGTAAGCAGGCATGGCCATGATTACCTCAAACTGACATGATAGTACCTGTCTCAAAGAAATTGCACTTTATTGAATTGTCTTTAAACATTTATATAAAGTAACAAAGTCAGCAAAGTAGTTTAAACTTCCACCAAAACAGATGTCAAAAAGTGACTATGCTTTGAAATATAAATGAAGTCAAGGGTCTTCTGTTGCTTTTGAGTAAGACAAGCTGACTGAAAAGCAAAACAATTTAAATGAAAACCATTGTTTTTCTGTTGTGGTACTTTTAGCCATAACTATCTATCTGTCTGTCTGTCTGTCTGCCTATCTAATAAAAGTAATCTGTGCTCATAAAGGTAAAGAAACAAGACTGAAAATGCACTCCAAAGCCAGCCTTTAGTACTTTGGAATAACGGGAGATACTATTTTCCATCCCTGGATCCCTCTTCAGTACCGGGTACTGCATACCCATATAAGGAATTACATAAATTTCAGCAAAACTTACTGAGTACCATCAATGCATGTTCTAGGTATGATGCTAAATATTTTGGAGATTACTTCATCTATCTAGTTATGAAGAATGACAGTCTGGTGTATGTCATAAATCTACAGTAAATCATAAATCTGACATAAATTATCATAGTAGAAGGGGAACTGAGATAAAGCCGTACACATTCAGCGGTAACAGGTTTGGATCACCACAGAACATATGTGTGTGCTTGACTTTAAGTACTGAAACCATCTACATTCTTCGAGGGAAATATGTGCTTGGGGGACTTTTTGCTTATATCACCAAACCTTTGGAAAAAACGTGGTTTTCAGAATTTTCCAGGACTGAATTTTCCGGTAGGTTTTTTTCACATTATACAATATTGACAGCATTTGTCACTCTGTCACTGTCAACAACTGATTGGGCATAGATCCCTGGATACTCACACTCCAGCGCTTCTCTATCATGATCTCAGTCTGTGTACGAGCATGTGTTGAACACATTAAAATGAATCATCAAAAGGCACCAGGTGCATGGAGTGAACCGAACCATATAAAAAAGCAAGAAAGTCATAAGTGCTATCATGCCCTGTTTTCCATGAAATAAACAAGGGAATACTGTGCCTTTCCATATTTATTATGGTTAAGGGTTCACTTAGCTCCCAGAGTAATCCAGACCATCCCTAGGCCAAAAAGTTTCATGTACTAAGATGGGGGAGATGACGGAACTAACTTAGAAAGTGCTAAATATCCATCAAATAGTTTTGCTGTGGGCTATGTCCATATGCACTTTGTAACCCATTCTCAAACTCCAGAATTATTTAATAGTGTTTCTGCTTACACTACAATATCTCCAATTAGCATAACATTTTTGTTCTGGAGCTTGACCCCTGGTGTTTTGGGATATTTGGCTTCCCCCAGGTTCTGGCCATTACCCAAATTCTGGCATTCCTGAACATCCATATGGACATAAAAGTTGCCAGACTTCAAATTCCAACGAGGAGCATCTCCAGCTCTTGCTCTGCACACGTTGCTGGATCAGAGATGTGCGCAAGGTTCTTGGGTCCTTCTCTGGGTCTCCATCCCTGTCCGTTCAGTATCAGCTTTGGATTCAATCTGGGCAATGGTTGTGGTGAGAGGATGCTCTGTGGATTCTCTGCAGCTCTGGCCAGATCTCTGTCCTTTCACAGATGACTTCCCTCAGGTACCTCACCTGCTCTAATGCTGATGTCCCATATGGAAGCCAACCAAATTCAGAAGCCAAGCTCATGGGAAAAAACTGTTCCACCAGGCTCTGTGCTAACTTTGCCCCACCTGACAGGGACACAAGTGCCACTCTTTACGCCAGAAGCTCTGGAAGTGGTTTTCCAGTGCTTTCTTAATAATTTTCTGTTTACTACCTCTAGCATTACTAAGATGCCTCAAATGCCTATCAAAGTAAAAATTAGAAATGCAAGATTAATTACTTTCTGAACCTTTTCTCCAAGTGTAAATAGTAAAGTGTCTGGCAGTGAACAGCAGTTTGACATTTCATTTGCATTACACTTATATGAAAATCTGCTAAAAGTAACCAAAGAAAATGTGCATTTGTTACTATCAAAAATGTTCTAGCATTAATGTTGGCAGGTTAGGATATATCCTGTTCACTTTGCTGGAGGCATAGTGAAATTTTCCATATCTGCATACTGAACAGTGATTCTGAGAATTCTGTTGAAAAAAACACTGTTCCTTAGTATTATTACCATCAGTTATTCCTGTTACTATTATTACTGTTAATGCAATGTTATCATTGATGGCTGATATCATGGGCCTACCATCCAAGCTCAGAACATCAACACCAGAATTCAGAAGTGGCCAACACACTCCTGAAAATTCCCTCAAATTCCTCAGACTCAGCCCTTTGTACACACACCACAGAGGAGTTGTGTTGGTGGTCTCCAACCCGAGATCAACTGGATGCTGGAGAGATGGGCAACAAATATCAGCTGGACCATTCAGGTGTCAGTCATTCCTAACAGGAGCTTTTCTGGAGAGTCCTGCCTACATCATTCCTGCCTTTCTTTCCAGCTTTATGCTGCCAGGTCTTGTTGAAATATTGTCATTGTAGTTATTTGCTGGGAAATGCTTTAAAACCACGTTTTCTTTTCTAAACAATAAAAGCGAACCAAGTCATGATCTCACAAAATGATAACACAAAAGCAGCAGCTCACATGAAGATACCTGGAAGCACAGAAGTTAGAAATCTTGCCTTTGTGTTGGCAGGCAGCCACTAAGATCCCAGCCCTGGGGCAGAAAGGGCAGGGATCATCGTCCCACTGCTGTGATAGCACACCCAGCTGCTTGCCAGCCTGCTTGCCAGCCTGCCAAGCTCCGTGAGCCTTGTGCAACTGAGGGATTTGGCAGCCCTGCCTTGTCTATCCACACCTCCAGTGCAATATTGAGAGAGGGTAACCAATAGCCTTAGGGATGAGGTGCTGAGCTGAAAATATAAGGTTTGGGCTTTACCACTTCAAAGGGCTGACAATAATCCTGTGTGCATCCCTAACCATATTTTTGACACTTCAATATTTTTATATCCCTGCTGGCAGCCAGTTATCGTTCTGACCCTTCCCCTTTGCCACGAGTTGCACAAGAACACCCCACCCAGCATGGGGAGCAGGTCCCAAGTCCGACAGATCCAGACCTTGGCCCCGTTGTTTCTCAGAAGGAATCAGCAAATCCAGAGCTCTGCTTGCTCCATGCACATCAACAGGCAGGGGCTGAACTGAGACATCTGGATATGGATGCGACTGTGTCGCAAACAGCCCTGCAAACTAGCACTACGTGCTGGGTCCAACACCTGAAAGTGGGAGGACGCCAAGGAAAAAGACGCCTTCTGCTGTCGTCTGTAGGGTTGTATTCTGTGTTGTGCATCTTCAGATCTGGGGTTTGCGGGGACAACATTTGTAATCTGATGATGAAAGATGAATAATAATAATAGACTGCAATTGTAATGGACCACTGTTGCATGGCAGCCTTTCCTCAGGTCTGAATCAATTTTTTTAAAGCCTAGGTGAGTCTGCAAATCATAAAAATTAGCTCATTAAAAAATGGCTTAAAAATCAGCCAGTGAACTGCACAAACCTGTGGCTGCCAGACCCTTTCTCTGCATGACCCCACCAGTTAGCAGGCAGGGCTGAAGCAAGCTTGTTACAGCCCAATATTTAAAAAAACAAAGAGACAGATCCTGGTTGCACTAGGGTGCACTTTGGAAAGACAGAATGTGAAAAAGAAGTATTCTTTGGCAAATTTCATTTAAACGGGCTTCAGTGGAAATTTAAAGTATTCATTGCATGTCAGTAGCAGAAATATGAGTGCTATATTCAGTCGTACACCTCTCATTATATTTCTATTTCTAACACTTCATAGTTTCTCAGACAAAGTGTTAGCATTTCTTTCATTTCTGTAATAATAAAACATGATATTTATTACTAAGAGGTAGAGACTAGAGACAGAAGGTGGGGAGCTTTCATCCAGGGGGACAAGACAAGTGCTCTGTAAGAGCATTACTTAATGTGGAGCCATGACTCACATGCAATGTCATTTTAACAGCTTTCTGTGTTTAATTTCCTTTTCTTTAACCAGTAGCCTAACACAGCGGCACTCAGACTGCGGTCTATGGACCACCAGTGGTTTGTGGGGATCTCCCAGGTGGTCTGGGGAATTAAACACTTTGGGAGCTACACCATACCCAATAGATCTCAGGAAAGGAAACTGAGTGCTCCAGAAGGTGATTTTTTTCTTGTTGCGTGAATGGTCTCTGGAGCAAAAAAAACTGGGAAGCCATTGGGTTGGGGAGCCCTTTTACTTTAATTTTTGTGGGAAAAAAATGCTAACGGTTGGGGTTTGGACACTGGTTTACATTCTCAGTGCCTACAGCGGTCAGAAAGCTTTAGGCCTTTGCAAGGGAAGTCAAAACAGAGCTGCAGATGATGCAGAGCAACACGACTGAAGAGTTGCAGAGGGGGCTGGAAACCATGCAAGTTTTACCTGCCTGACACTTTGGGGAGATTTGGGGAGTCAGATCTCATTACTTAGGCCAGATTTAACATTGGCTACGTGCCTCCCAGCTCCTGTGAGGTCCCAACATCCTTGAGGGAGAGCTTCCCTGGGTTTCTTCTCCCCTGCTCCTCAAGAGGTTTTGTTTAGCAGGTGGGGGGTTGCAGGTGATGGAGCACATGGACCTGGTCATCGCCAAGCCTACATGATGTGTATCTCCCACAGAGGGACTGCATGGTGGTATGTCTTGATGATGGACACGCTGCCAGTGGTGCCCACACAGGGTTCAGCAGCCACGATGTCGACCCTGGGAAAGAGAGAGGACACTCGCCGCTCTGCTCATGACCCTCATGGACCTGGGGGGTGACCTGAACTTAGGTCACACGTGTGGATCTGTCTAGCACCTGGCAGAAGCGTTTGGGGGTGAACTCCAAAGGAAAGGTTGCCACCTACGGAACTGCCACCTGCGATTCCCACAGCACCCGACTTCTCCTTGGAGATCCTCTCCGGTACTTGCTGACCTAGCCTAACCCTGCAGCGGCTTAAGAGATCCAGTGAGCTCATTGCCTAAGGGGGCATGACTGCAGGCCAGATAGGGGAAACGTAATACTTAAATAATGTGTGTGCTTCAGTGTTCAAAAATGCAACTGTTTGGAGAGGGTAAAGAGGATGGGGGAAAATTGGAAAGCTGTTTGCATGCCCAAAATTAGAGCTTGCACCAGAAGCAAGAGGGAGGACAATATAACTAATTTACAGGGAAAAGAACACTTCCAGTAAGGTTCATTTAGCCTATTTCTAGGCTAAATGAAGTCTGTCCTGGGAAATTTCCATTGCATTATGATGGGCTTAATTAGAATTGTTATAATCAAATAAGTGCATTTGGCAGAGTGGTGGGAAAGGAGAATGCTACCATTGCAGGGTTAGCTGTATGCCCATCTTTTGCTCATCCTGTCCAACGGTACCTGCTCAGACGTTGGGCTTTACTTTTCCTCAGGTGCAATTCCAATGGTTTCCCAGGCTCAGAATCAATTTGGGGATGCTCATTTCTGAGCATTAGCCCCAAATGCCCAACAAGTCCAAGTAGATCTGGGGCATGCAGGTGTTCTACAGACTCATTTGAAAAAAAAAGTAAAATACAGAAACATGTTCTGGTTAAATTATTAGGTCATGGAAGCCTGTTCTGTACAGTCTAAACCCTTTTGCTGTCCCTAAAAGCTAGATTGACTCCTATGGCATCAGTTTGGACCCTAATGACTTCAATGAGATTAAATTTAAGCCTCTCGTAGTGATGTCTTGCAGCATTCCTGGGAGCTTCATAACTGCTCAAAATTGCTAGATTAGAGTCCAGTGTGACCCCCTCTTGCATCCTCACTCTTGGTTTCTCTCTTGCCTCAGAGATATTTGGGGAATGCTGGAGGCCAGAGGGAAGATGAAATGGGAGCTGCAGGAGGCTGCCATAAAGAGGCTTAGTCTTTTTGAGAGGAAATCTTCCTACAACTATTATTTAATGCTATTTTGGCCTTTTATGTTATATGGGGTTTGACAGGAAGACTAAGGCTTCTTTCTCCTCTTATTTAGGGCTTAACTCTGCAAATGTCTTTAAAGCCGTAGGTCCCATATATATTACTGGTATATCTTGCCTGGAAAAATTCACTGAAATGATAATTCTACTTTCACAAAACAGATTTTTTAGTAACATTGAATCAATTCTTCAGAACATTTTCTTTCTTCCTTTGAAGTAACTAAAAAATTTCTCTATGTGAGAAATAAAAAGACCTCAAGAGCAAGAACTAAGGGCCAACCTCAGAACAACATTTTCAAATGTATCAAAACAAACAGTTCTAAAAAAACCTCCCCAAAAATCAAATGGTAATTTTGATATTTCTCCTAATTTGGCACCAAGAAGTTCTAAAAAGCCTTCCCCCCACCCCCCACCCCAGCCCACCTGCCACCCCCCCATCCCCAATGGAGAGAAGAATTAATTTTCTTGTGTAGTCTTTCTACACAAGACTTTCTACACAAGTCAGGGTTGAGGATGTTGAGCATCTTACAAGATCATGCTCTGGAACAACTCCACTGTAAGTCAATGGAATTATATTAGAGCAAAACTGGGCTAAAAAAGAGAATTAGGCATGTAATATACCCCAGGGCTCAGAAAGTTCCAGTTTCCTTTCCATAGTCTTACTTGCACTAGTACCAATGCCATGAATGCCTTCAGAATTTCAGTTGTTAACAGTAAGCCATTTTAATACAGAGATCACTTTAAAGAGGGTGTAAAACCAGGTGAAAGCAAATGCATGCTTCTTTACAATCAGGAGATTAGTAGATAACTAGCCAAGCAAACCCAGGAATATTTCACATTTGGCTTCTGGGCTGAGAATTAATATTTTTTGCCAGATTTCAAACAATTTTATTGTAGCTACTAAAACAATACACCACTAAGCCACCAAAATGATATTTTTGGAGTGAAATGAACTTTCAGTAAAATTTGATACTTCCAAAGTACTGTTTGTAATCACTTGAGAGAGAATTTTTTTTGCCTCTTTTTTTTTTAATCTTCTTGTGAAGCGAGAGGAATGTGCAAACCAGTATGGGCTAGTAAAGCATATGACACAAAGTTTGGCTCTACTGAAGTCATAATTGGATGAGACTATGATCCACCCACAGAAATAACACAAATCCTTTAACAAGAGACTTAAGAATAGTTAACTAAAGCCAACATAGCAACAAACTTCCCCTGAAAACACACCTTATCTCAGGAAGTGAAAACTATTCACTGCCTAAATTTCAATTAACTTTGTCACGCTTTTCAGAACCGCAGCAGTTGCAAGCTTGATTCACGTTATGATGACAGATAATTGCTTTTACAGGTCTGGCTTGGTGGAACTGTGGAAAAAGGCTTGCCAGACTGTATTACATGAGTGAAAAACATTAAATAGGCAGCTAACATGTCTCATCTCTTCCTCTACCTCTTCTCTCTTTTTTTTCCCTATCTTTTGTAACCTCCCATAGAGGTTTATGTGTGTGCATCTCTGTGTGTCTTTGTGTCTGTGTCAGTAAAAGCCCAAACATTAGATCACAAGTTCTTGTTTATATAAGCTTCAATTTACCCTTCAGGCAGAAACTTAGAGATTTCCAAACAGACAGATGCTTGCCACTATCCAAATTCAATTTGAAATGCTCTGCACAACATCTCCTTTAACTTAACTAACCTTGTATTGTTCAAATACTTCATAACGTGTTTTGATTGCCAAACATCATTACTAACTTCGCCATCGTTAACAAAGCTAATTGAAACACAAATAAATGGAATTCCATAAAATGTCAAATCTTCTGAAAAAAATTGTATTCATTTTATTAAACACATAAATCTGATTTTACAAATACTTATTATGCAAAGTTATTATGGAAAGCTATCACAAAACCAAAAGCAAATGTTGCTACCTGGTATGATCTAGACCCTGAATGAGAACCTACAGGAATCTGTAGGAATGGGCTATCATCTGCCAAGAGTCTCAGGACTAAAATTTATTCACATAGAGCAAAACCTAAGGAAGGGAGGCAGAAACCCCAGGAAACAAAGCAAGGTTTACTTAGGGAATTGCCAAAGAATCCTCCCCTCAAGGGAAGATTTGGAAGTCTGTGGAAGACAGAGGGAGAAGGGCTGAACCTAGTACGCGCTGCGGAATGTAAAGTTTTCAGACCATGACGCGCTGCAGTTTCTTTCCATGGGCACACTGTGGAGGCAGCGGTTCTGTGCTCTAGAAATAACTGAAATAGGAGAGATTCAGGAAGAGAGAATCAGTGTCGCTAACTTCCAAAAAAGCTCATGCTGCAAATAACACGGAAGAGTCTTCAAGACCTCACCCCTTATGAATTCATTTCAAGAGAATACACAAAGCAAATGCAACTTAGTTACAGAAAAGGGAAGCAGAAAGTTTGTCATCATTAATCTCCATTTTGCCCCCATGTTGCCAGAAAGTAATGCTGCTTTTAACTGCCTTTTTTTTTTTTTTCCTTTCAGATACAGCATGGTTTAGAAAGTGGCTGCACACACCCCTCCTGAAAATCATGAAATTCTGAGTCTGTAGCAATGCCATTATCTGCTAGATTATGTGCTGAATCAGGAAGCAATATGCTGCATGGAGGTTCTTCTGCAGGATGTCCTCCTGCTCCTGCTTCTCCCTGATCCTCCTGTGTCTCCCAGAAAAGGGATGTGCCTCTCCAGTCTCCAATTTCCATCCTATGGAATGGACATGCACAAACTCTTAATAGCAATTAGCTGACCCAATTTTACTGTTGTTAATTTTTCTCTAATGAGCTAGCTGCTGCAGAGTAAATTTATGGCAAAGCATTTACTCTGTTACAGTGGACAGTGATTCTGCAGTGTCCTCTACCAGAGATGTTTACATCTCAATGAAAGATTGAAAAGATGCCCTGGGTAGACTGCAAGATACAGTAGGTAATAGTGTGTGCATGTGATGCTGCTGCAAACAGCTGAAACGCTGCAAGTTTACTTCCTAATTTACCCAACAGTAACTTGCTCATCTACCTATACGTGTTTGATGTATATTGAAAATATGTTGTTCTATGCCCACAGGATATCCATATATCGTCCCTTTCTGGCACAACATAAATCTATTGCAAGAATTGTTGCATAGCTTGAAAAATGTAAGCACAGTGCGTTCTTCAAGATTCATAGCAACATATGTCTGTGTATCTTGTTCAGAGCTGTGCCTGAAACATGTTAATGTGCGTGTACAAGTAACGGCACGTAAAGGGGGTTTTGGTTTAGGCACATTTTACCACTGGATTTATATGTGCATGAGGTAACACCTACTTTTTTTTTTCTTCAAAGAGCTAATCCACATACATAATTGAAACAAGTCCTTATTCTGCTCACTATAAATATGTACCAGATGTATCTCTTATAAATGTTACATTTTGTAGCGTGGTGGGATTTGCTAGTACCTGTGAGTTATGTCAACCTTGATCCAAAGGGAAATAAAAATGAAGAGCATTGCATTGTAGGATATAGTGTGTCCTAGGCATGGTCACAGGCAAGTCTGTAAGTACAGTAAACAGCTACATTATCACCCTATTGATTTACTCTGTGTAACATGATGTCTTGATTGCTGTAAACAGGAATCATGCCACTAAAATAACAAACAAAATTGATTGTACTGAAGCACACACACTGTAATTTCCACTGGCTTTTAGGCTTGCTGTGGTATACACTCACAGATGATGGGGTTATGATTAG
The DNA here is from genome assembly GCA_035582835.1 of Phoebastria nigripes. Lineage (NCBI taxonomy): Eukaryota > Metazoa > Chordata > Aves > Procellariiformes > Diomedeidae > Phoebastria > Phoebastria nigripes. Next base: position 592,010 of record JAYKAV010001831.1, read on the forward strand.
CTGTTCTTCATGGTCTAACAAGAGAATAAAGATGTGAAAATGTTGTGAATACACTGCATTGCATCCTTAAGAATTAACTTTAAGTATTGGGCTGCTCGCAGTTTGAAGGCATTTTAAAAGGACTAATCATGTGACAGTGCCTTGGCTTTAGCTAAATAAACACTCTGGGACTTTCTTCAAAACCCTTCTGATATCACACGAGTCAACCCTTTTAAAAATACAGATATACCACAGAAAAAGTTGCTACTACTTTGGGTTCTCTGAAAATCTTATTTCTCTGAAAAATGTTATCACAGGATGTCAGATATGGACCCTTTTCTCACCAGGTCCAGATGACCCAATAAAAAGGCTTTACGCCCATGTTCACCAGCAGAAAATCCTGTGTGTAATCCAAGAGATACAAAACAAACTGGAGAAAAAACATAACACAGCTTCAAAGCTTTCTGAGATGTTTATCCTCTCGTTTGTGCATCTGCTAAAAAGTCTCTGTTTTCACTTAATATATTAAAAAAATACAGCAAAAAATAGAAAAGCAACTTGTGAACCAATTACTAACAAGTAAAAGTATAACAGATGCAAACAAAGAGCTGCAGTATTTTTCACCATATGTTTCAAATCAATCTTACTCCTTCATCAGTTGGAAACAAAGCATAATGTTGTGGTTCTAAGAGTAACTAACCTTGATCTATCAAACCATAGAAAAACTAGCAGTACTTTGACAAGCCATTTGTTCTATTTATCATAAACAGTCAATAGGATTAACTAAGATTCACTGTTCATTTAGAATTCTATTATCTAATTATTCCCATTTCAGCTCCTTTTCTAATTGCCCTCTGGTGTTCAAATTCCTCTATTGCTCATTTACTAGTTTCTGCTCTATTCAGTTGGCATTTTGTTTAACAACCTCCAGCCTGCAATTTCAGGTACACAGGTCTGGAGGCAAACAGGGTGGTGATGGGGAGAAGGACCTGGGGAAAGGGCTGTGCAGGACTGCAGCTGCTTCCCCCTCGCATGCCACAGACGGCGCAGAGCACTGGGGAGCGCCAATGCTGTGGCTACAGTCCCTGATGTCCTCCTGAGAAATCTACCCACACGTACAGGCACCTGCACAACATGGCATTTTTACTATCTTTAAAACAAGCCATTCATCTTGAGGTTAACAAAAAAGCAAAAAAGCTCCACACACTTCCGTTGCAACAAGACTACTGGAGAACCTCGACGTGCATTTTAAAACTAGAGGCTCTTTCCTGACTTCTCTCTTCCTCTCTCTCTTTTATTTTGTCAGATAGGCATTTATTTGGCTTTTGCACCACAGAGCCCAAATGGTACTCCGCATCTTTGAGTCTGTCAGCATGCAAGGGGCCTGAGAAGATAGTAAGAGTGAGGCACTGGAGAGAACCCCACAGTTTCAAGCTTCAGGTGGGAGGCGCAACTGGATGATCTCTAGAGAGCCCTTCCAACCGCTGTTTCTATCATGCTCCCTTGCAGCTTCCTCGTAAATACACAGAGACATGTTAGTAAGTGCAGGTGCATTTTTGTCACCTGTCTGCACTGTGTGCCGCAGTGGCTAATATTGTGCAAAGGTGCTTTTGACGTGGATGTTAGGGTCTCCTTTACCACCTGTAGGCAATCAGCTGCAGTGCCAGGATATTACATGCTGTGCTCACAAACATCTCGCAGGTTTGTTGAAGTGCAGCTCCCTGCGCGCAGAGCTGTTTAGGCAGTGCTAGCAGGGGGATCTTCAATGTCACAGCATTTATAGGCACACTGTTACCAGGTCAGACTCGCTGCTCCCTCCTTTGATTTCCTCCCATCTCTCTGCACGGAGCTCTGCTCAGGCTGGTGCTTGCGAGGGCTAAATATAATCTCTCTTGATTTGAGGATGTATGAGCCATAGAAACCGAGCATCATAGGTCTGCCAGATTCCCAGCTCTCTGAACCACCTTAGCTTGTGTTTGCCAAACTTTCACGATCATTGCCTTATGTTCATGAACTCAGTGAACTTTGCACCCAAAACTAAGGTGAGGAAGCAGTGACTTTTAACGTAAATGCTATGTTCAGATCTAACCATGACTTTGGGCCAGCTCCAAAAGAGGACTTAAGCGCTTTATTTGGGATCTAGGAGCTTAAGTCCAAAACATGACACTGAAAATACCTGCCTACCCCTGGAGACACCTGGGGTTAATAGGCGGTTGACATTTTTCCAGTTTAAACTTTCCTCCAAAGTTGCTCAGTTTGCATATCTACGTTGACCCGTCTTGACACAGACAATCAAGTTTAGTTCCCTCTTCTTTATGAGATGATTAAGAGTTATACCTCCTCCCTTAGAGGGAAATGTCCTGACACCAGACTATAAACCCATCTGGGCAGACGTACGGTCCACCACTATGCCACTGCGCTGGCAAGACTTCAAGGTTTATGGGGCCAAACATGATTCAGTAGTTTAGTGGTTAAGTGGCTCAGCTCAGTAGGAAAAGTTCTGGGTTCTGGTTTTTGCTCCCAAGACAGTGTCTGCATTTTAGATGAAACAGATAAAACACAGGAATGATCATGGAAACGGGCACCAGAACTGTGCTCCCTAGCTGTAAGCCTAACCACCAGACTATATAGTCATGCTCTGCCTCTCTCAGTCATATCTTCTGCACAGCACCCCCATTTTCCCAAGGGGGTGAGAAGAGTCCTTTTCTACCTCCCACATCAGCCTACCAGGATTAGGTAACCTCCTGGTGATCTCCATCTTCTGGAAAGCGGGAAAAAAGAGATGGAAGTATTTTGAGATGAGGAAAGAATTGAGTCTGTTTCCCCTGAGCACTCTCACTGCTTTTGAAGGGCACAGCCCAAGTTCTGGCTACATTTTAAAAGAAACAAATGAGCCCTGACTAGTTCTTTAGAGACATATACCTTCCAGAGAGGGTCCTGGCTGTACATATCAAGTGCATAAAAGCAATTTCTTGCAGCCCTGAGTAAAGTGCAAGATCTAAGACACACAATATCCCTGGGGTTTCTTTTTTGGCTGGCTCCTGGCAGCTGTATGCTGACTGACATAAGGTAGCTCCTGGCTTAGCTTGCTCTTAGGTTTTTGCTGTCATTCTAAGATGCCTAAATTTGCACAGACAATTTATAAACAACTAATTTGGGGTTCTGGTTTTCATGCTGGGGTACCAGACATCTGAAAGGTTTTGAAAACCCAGGCTGGGTATTTAGAATGGATCAAGCCTACAGTATGGGAGTACTAAAATTTCTCTTTTTCGGTCTCTGCAGTCTTTCCTGCCCCTGTCCCACCATGTGCCAGTGAGAGGGAGAACGTAGGCAAGACCGTGGCTCCAGGACAAGTCCCTTGGTCTCTGCCCCATCATTTTTTCCTTCATTTTCATATTCATCTCTCTCCTCCCTTCCTCCCAGGGAGGGCAGCTGAGATCATGTCATCAGAGGCAACCCCCCTTTCTCCTCTCCTCGTTTGCATTTACCCTTCCCGTTGGTTAAAACACAATGGTTCCACAATTATGTCACCCACAGGAGGCGTGTCGCAGCCTCACCAGGTGCTCACATTGGCCAGTGCAGAGCCAGAGCCTTTGTTATGTTAAAGATTCACACGAAGATGAATTTGCTGTGTCTGTCCTTGTAGGCAGTGGCAACGCTCCCAGCCAGGTTCTGGTGGCCAAGAGTCACCAGAAAAGCCCTTTGTTCCCGGCTGGCTGAGTAGCGAAGGGGTAGATAGACAGATGGACTCGATGTCCTGTATGGAAATGAAACTAGTTGAAACATACACACAGAGAGATTGGATTTCGACCTCCTTTTCTGTTTGGTGTCAAGCCAGTATTAGCCAAGCAAAGGTCCAGCAAGAGTGCCTTAACTATCGAATTACTGATTATAAAATGGGATCATTCAGAGCACTTTCTGGCTCTACTCATTGGTATCATCCCTGAACTGAGGCCCAACATCGTACTTTACAGAAAAACAAACCAGTAGCAGAAGTGAAGACCCTACTGCCTGGGTTTCTTTTCCCATGTAGACATGAAGGGGGTGGCATTACAATACTCCCACTGGTGACTGTACGTAACTGCTTGCTCAGGCTGAAAATGGGGCACATGGTAGTCATTTTCCCTCCTGCTCTATGCAAGGACAGTGGGTACCTCTCCAAGGAGAGAATATTGGAGCTTACACCATGCCTTTGCATGCATGCTGTTCTTGTCCAATGGAGTCATTACTTCAGGCTCTTTTCTGATTCAGCAAGATGTAACCAGGTCTTCAATACTTTGAGTAAGTTTTCTTCAGAGCTTTGGTTTTCCTGAAATAAAACCCCCAAATGTAATACCGTGACTGGAGTTATTGGCTCTTACACCAGTTTTGACCGGTACTGATATGGACAGCTCACAGGACCATGCCACTATCTATGGATGTCTAATCTGCCTTGATTCTGTCATTGATCATTAATTGCAGTCCTTGACGCTGCCTTTAGGAACTGAGACAGAGAACTCCATAGTCAAAAGCAGGACAGTATCAGGTCCAAAAGGTTCATATTTTTTCCACACAGAATGATCTTACGCACACAGAGGCTGCCCATCATCACAGCACTTGAGTTTCCCTCTGATTTGGTGTTCCTACCTACAGCACAACTCCTGTGGTACCAAAAAGAAGATGCATCCCATCGTGTACTCAGAGGAGAAGTATCACAGCTAAGTGACCTGCACCCTGGCCTGACAGTTTCTCACCCTGTCTCTGATTGGCCAAATCCTGCACAGGACAAAGCTCAGGGTGGTGGCTGCGGGGGAAGTTTTACATAGCGGAACCTGTCACTTTCAAAGATGGGTTTGGAGTCAAATTATTCTTATTTATCACCTTACCATAACACAATAAAAGTGATGCTGTATCTTTCATGGTTGAAAATAATGCAGAGGGATGACTATAATTAATTTGTTGATTTTTGGACACAAAGGGCATTAGAATCACAAAACCATGCAGTGTCCCAGAGTGATGAATTTTGCATTTGGATCTCTTTGAGTGCTACCTAAAATTACACGCAGGCAGGCAATTTCCTACTGAATCGGAAGATACTAATTTGTATTGCCCATTCCTTATAGTCATATGGGATACACTGTACTCATAAAATATGCTGCTGACACCGTACTGCCAGGAAGCAATAGCTGTTGAGTAGGGGTAAAACCCACAAATATTTGATCAAAACATGTCTTTCATCCCAGAAACATAGCCACGTATCAAAGCAACATGATGTGGATGGTTTAAAGCAGAAATAGCAGTAGCCAATGCATGGTTTCACTGCTGGGACAGTGGTAGGAATTGATCTTTACAGTGTTGATCCCAAATAATCTTATAACCATGAGCAAGAGCAAAGCACAAGCAACGTGAGCCCAGATGGCTCCACTGCAGGTGAGAAGACATGGATTTCCTGAAAACATAAATATTTTTGCTCACCAGGATTCCTCCAAGGTAAAAGTTTGTGGTTTCTCTATCCCTTGACCAAGAATCATGTTACTTAAAGATACTTGTGCCCCAGCTCAGCAAATAGTAGATACATGCTGGAATTACTATTCTCATTGACAGACTCACTAATCTGAAAAATCGGGGGGTTAGGGTTTAAAAAAAAAACCCTATGATCATTTACACTATTTCAGCAGTATGAAAAGGACAAAAATCTGTATGAAAAGTCTTTGGTTTATACCACTGCAAAGGTGGAAAACAGATATGCAGTGCTTCTTTATTAGGAAAATTGATTTGTTCTTAACCAAAACATTATGACTACCACAATACAAAATCTTCATGAAGACAAGGCAGCTTATAGTTTTCACACATTTTGGTAGGTTGAACAGACAGCAGGGAACTCTAAGGCTGTAGGTAAGCCACCTCACGCTAGAAACAGAAGCTGGGTTGTCTTCAGCAGGATTTTACCCTATGTTTATTCTGGTTCTTGGCACATGAGCAAGTCACTGCAAGCACGGTGTGGATACAGGGCCGCTCATGGTAACTATCCTGGTGCCTGCTCTTCAGGAAATTCACTCCTTAATGGCAGCAGGAGTAAGTTAGTTTGTACTTACCAGAGAGTTCGGTGCACGAGGAACAAGTACAGAGTGGCCAAGATAACGCATGGCTCTGTGGTAACAAGTTCATGTGACAAAGTCCCAGCGTAGGCGAACTCAGGGAACTCACCTCCTTCCTAATGAAGACAAAACAACTGCGTAAATGTGCAGTGGGTCTATCTATCTTCCAGGGTGATGTCCCTGTTTACACCACAAATCACTCTTTTGACCGAAGTACATGCTCATTAAGAAATCAGACACCATCTATTACAAACAATAGCTCATTAAATCAGTGCCTGCTATATTGCTTATCTTCCTTTTAACTGTTGAAACTGTAATCTTTAAGAAACTTCCCTTAGCCAGTGGAATCCTCTTATTTTACAGCTGCTTAGGGTGAGGAGAAGGTGGCAGCTCCACCTCTTCTGTTGTTGAGGTCTCCAATGAAAACTCCCAAGCCTTCTCTGACTTACAGTAACTTGGGTATTCCCAACAGCAGGAATAAGTATTTGCAGATAGCACTCAAACACTGCAACTACTGCTAATAATGTTAAGTATGTCCAAACCTCTTCAGAAAACACAGATCAGCTTTCAAGGATACCCAGTACCTTTTAGTTCAAATTGGGTTGTTACAGGAAAAAGCTATGCTTTAAATTAATGTCTAAATTCTGAACTGAATCAGATGGTGTTCTCAGTATAATATATTAACTGGATGCAAAAGCACAAAGGATATTGATGATGTGACTCAGAAACTACTGTAGAGTCCCACGCCCAGACTGTGGCTGTTTCTATATTTCCAACCATTGTATGGCATTGCAATATTTTTAATGGTTTGGTTCTTTCACTTCCAGAACCCAAAACCCAGGAGTAGTAACACTTGTCTACTGCAGAGAGGTGTTGTGAGGTTTTAGAAGTGTTCTGTACTGAGAAAATGTAAACACTATAAAATATAGGAAGCCAGACTGTCAAACCAGAGAAGATCAAAGTAAATGACGAGTTCTCTATTCAAGCATTTAGCTGCGCCAACAGCTACTGGAAACTGGTACGCACCTGTAGTTCTTGGTGAAAAGTGAGGGACTTCCAAAGCTGAGACTGTTAACTTGGGTGCTCATATATCGAATTACATTTTTAAAATTCATAGAGACTTGAAAATGCAGAGCTTATACTCTCCTTTTTTATATAGATATGTATTACCATGCATATATATTTAGATATGTATGTGATACATAATTTGTGCATTCTGCTCCTCCATGTCTGTATTTCAGAAATTCTCTTGCTTCCAGGAACGATTTGCAGGTGGTTGCAGTGTGCTTCAGAGCACACAGTAATATTAATACACACTGACTACATGTTGTTTAGTTTGAAGCTGGACTGTTGTAAAAGTCCTGAAGCTCAGTGTCCTTCTGCCCTTCCATCCTGCCATTACTCTTACAGGTTCCCTCCTCGGGCCCTTTCTAGGATCTTTTCCTGGTTTCAGTTTGTACTAATGAGCTTTTTTATACACAAGTTTACTTTAGTGCAGATGGTATTTGTCCACAGCCAGAAACACTTCCCAAGAAGTACCATAGCTCAATAAATAAGTTCAAAAAGCATCTTAGCAAAAATAAACAGTCAAATGAAATATTGCTTGGATCAAAACAGAGATTAGCAAGTATCAACACCTACGAGCACCATAACTGGCCCCTTTTCACCTCCCTCCTCTTAGTTTTAACAATTTGACCTAGTACACAAGTATAAGAAATAGAAAATTGATTTCATGACTATATATATATGATTTAATGAGACTTGGTAACTCGATCTGCCAACACCTGTGCTGCATTAAAAACAGGATATTGTGCATCTCTCTAAACTGTACCAGATAAAACTGTTCACTTAGGGTGTAGTGTACTTTTCATTGCAGGAGTGTGGTAACACACGCCTCTTACCAAGGACAGCGGAAAGTCCCTGGAGAAATCTTGGCTATGGCTTTTTCCATGCTGTTAATTTTATTTAATTTGCCTTCATTTTATTTTTGCACATAAAGCAATGCAGGCATACTGTTGATACTTCATGATAAGCACAATTCCTATGAAAATATGTCACAGTCCCTTAGAAGGAACAATGGTAGGAAGCAAAAATGAACTGTTTTCATTGTTGCTGAAAGACGTACTATTAAATGTTAATGAACAGCTCATCACGCATTTTCTTCATATGAATGTCCCACTTACCTGTTTCTCTTAGTGAGCTTTAAGAGTAGGCATTCATCCCTTAGCACTGAAGACTTTATATCAAGATTTGGCTCCAGCATTTGATACATTTGAGAGGAAAAAAGTTGAGATATAACTGTAATGAATAGCATGATATCATCCCAAAACTGAGGGATTGCTGCTAACGTGTACTGCCACCAAATGGTCGATTAAATGAAAAGCACCATTTCCCCCTATACACTATGCAAAATGACCAGTATTCCCAGAAATTACTTATGTGGCCCGTTAGAAAAAACATGTTTTTATTCCTAAAATAATAAATTTGATACAGTACTTAGTATTTAATGAATAGAAAATAAGAAATTAGGTGTTTCAGATCCAAAGGGGAATTATTATTGGTTTAAATAAAAATGCCTAACCTTTTGAAACCCCTTTCTTCTCCTTCATTCTTTCAGTTCTAGTCTTTATTACACCATGCCCTCACTGAGAGCTGAACATCTCCTGTCTGAACTGGGATTTCCCCCTTCATTGCTGCACCAGGGAGCCTTTTTTGCCCTTTTAATATTTTTCTATAGCTTTTGTTCCCCAAGCCTTTCAACATTACCTTGCCAGGGATTTCCTGTCCCTTCATTATGGCAATAAAGAAAAAAAACTAACCAAGCTATATGCCTCCCCCTCATTCTTCATGGCTTTGTCTACTAATTTATCTTACTTCAAGTTCTGGTTCCGGACTTGCTCCTGGTGCAAAGCCTGCAGGAGACTGACACTGGCTAATGGCTGATGACAAAGCCACAGTGGGCCACTGAGTGATGCCCTCCTGTATCATAGAAGTCCCGGTGCATGATTTAGCCCCGTTCTTCGGTGAGCAGTGCCAGCCTACAGCAACCAGTCACCCTGATGCCCATCTCACCTTGTTTATGATCCTACCATTGCTTCCTAAATTAAATTTTAAGCTCTGCAGAGCAAAGCCTGTATCTTCTTATATGCTTGTATGGTGTTAAGCACAGCAGAACCCTGACTGGGACATCTGGGTACTATTACAAAACAAAAAATGAATCATGCCAATAATAACTAGGACTTAAAAAAAAGCAGCAAAACTTATGGTCAGATTTTGGCGTTCGCAGCATGGGAATGTAAGAAGTGCATCTCCTTTCTCATGGTCTCATGCACAGACTGTCCTAATTTTCGTACTTGGGCTAAATTAAAAAACACACGGTAACAAAGACTGACTTATTTGGGGTGAGGGCTACTCTTGTACCGTATTTATGTACAGTACTTAGTCCACAGGAGCTCAGAGGGACTTGCAGGCATTGCGCCAGTACAAAAGTGCTACCACTGGATCTGACACCCATGCAAGGAGATGGAAAGGTCAAGCCTTGCCCGAGACATTCTTCTGCACCAGACACAGAAGTGGGTGCAGAGCCGTGGGGAAGAGTAGCACTCTGCCAGCATGCCACAGACAGCAAAACAGTTAAAACCTTCAGGCTGTGCTGTCCTCTGGGCAGCACCGTGCCTTCCTATCTGCCTGAACAGCATTTATTTATCAACATCCACAGGTGCGCTAGAGCTAGAGCAGAGGGAGAAAGCTGCCTTTGGCATGAACCCCTCACTCTCTGAGTTTGGATGGGATGAGAAAAAAAGGGAAAGCAGAAGTGGTGAAGGAAGAGAAGACGAAGGGCAAGATAAAGTAGTGAGATATTGCTGGTAGTTAGAGAAGGCACGTGACCAGCTTGGGATAATATTTTTTTTTTTTTCCCCAGCACTACTCTTCACAGAAGTAAAGCTGTCACTCTAGTCCATGTTTGTCGGCCTGGTTACTGTATTTGTGAGATGAATGAGGCATCAAAGCTGTCACTGCAGGAAAGATAGAGGGAGATAACAATGCAAAAAGAGCAGATTTAAGTGCTCAACGGATGATTAAAATGGCAACAATAGAAGAAGAAAGTATCTATAAATCCCTTTTGTCATTATGCACAGAATAATTTGTAAATATGAAGTTAATTTTTTTATGAAAGGAAATGCCGGAATATAAATACCTGCGGCCAGAAGACAAGTTCCAGTATGCCAAAACCAAGCTCTGGTATGCTGTTCCAGACGGCTCAGTCACAAAACTAGACCTGGGTTAACACAAATGTTAATGCATGTACTTAGGCATCTGAGCACACCTTATATTTTGCAGACTTATAAAGGAAAGTTAATTCCATTCAATTAAAGATAGTTATGAAAAATTATATCCTGGAGGGCAAGACATAACAAATACTGAGATCTTATCCTATACTTGTCTGTGGCAACAACACAGAGTTAAAAAAGAAATCAAGTAAAGGGGAGACTTTACAAAACCATGGAAAAATTAGTCTCAGTTCACATATCCTCTGGAAAATTTATCACTGCAATGGTTCAGGATTCATTAGAGTTCTGACTCTGCTTTTAAGATAGAAAGCCAAATATCAGTCACAAGAAAACAATAAGCATTGTATATAATGTGATTACCTCAAGTAGTCTCAACTACTGTAATGTCCTGAGAGGTCTCTTGCAGACCTTTGGTGCCCATCCTACTACACATATAACCCTTTTGCAACTGTAGCTAATAACATAGGCTTGAGCACCAGGACCTCCTCCATTTTGATTTATGGGCCAAAGAAGCATTGCCTAAAAAGTTGGGGAAACAAAGCCTCCCAGAGAGGACAATAGGTTTTCTTTACAAAACATATGTGCTGAATTTCCATGTTTTTACTCTTCTCCGTCGGTTTCACTCAAGATGCATTGCAAGTTAATTGCTTTATCAATTTTCACATACGAATATCACCTATCCCGGAAAATAATCTCTTCTAGATTTCATGAAATAACAACGTGCTTTTGCTTTGATTGAAGGGGGGAAAAAAAGGAGAAGAAAAAAGAAGCCTTAGCTGAAAATGAAAGACTTGTGCCAGACAGACTGGATCTGCATTTGCAATACCCTTGCTTCAGGGTATTTGGATGTATCCGCAGTTTTGATTCAGACCATTAGAGAGACAGAACCCAACTGTAAAACTCTAAGTGAGATCTGAGCAATGCTTAGAGTGTATTTGGATATAGAGTTTTGGCTGACCTATTTAAAGGATGATGTTGTGCAAGCGATTACTCCATAATCTAGGCAAGTGCCAAGACATATTTAATAAGAAAAAGTAGCCAAGACCTAAAAGTTTTCTTTTTTTTTCATAAAGACTGAAAAAAAAAAGGATTATATACCACATGGCAGAGTTTTGCAGATATCTCTCTGCAGAAGAAGTCACCATTTCTCCTAGAAAAAACAGCATTCAAATTAGAGGGGGGCAATTTAGGATTATTTCTGTAAAACAAAGCAGATGTACTGTGGTTCTGAAACAACTGTGATGGTTTCTTTTCCAGTAAGCTGGAAAAGCTTAGTTAGCTACTGCCTAGTGATCTGTTTGGGCAGCTTCACCTTACAGAGGATCAAAACCATGTCCCGCTCCCAGGGCTGTGCTTTATCTCTCTTTCAGTTCTTCTCTTGGCCTCTGCACAAAACCCAAGAGGGTTCAGCCATTATTATTGTAGTTGTTAGGTTCCTCTGAAACACTGGACCAAATCTCAAGTGCTGTAAGAAACACCGTATTGCATTAGCACACTGAACAACAGGATAAGTTAGCAAGGAAAAGGCATCCTCTAAATACCGGACAAGGAATCAGGAGTTTAATCTGCCTTCTGCTAATGATTTCTTTGTGGCCTGGAGAAGTATCACATATTCTGTCTCCATTTGCTTCCACATCCTAGCCTCTCAGTAAGAGGATAATGATCTCAAAGCTTGTTGTAAGAATTAGTTAATAACAATAAGCGTGTTGATAAGGTCAACTAGCAGTTTTGTGTAACAAGAAAGTGATCTTGAGCATGAATGAGTCTTTTCCTGATGAAAAGCTGTTTAAAGAAAACAGATTTTATCAAGAAAAAAACGCCTTTTGGTCAAACCAGAGTGTTGAAAAGATAGAAAGTCTATTACTGAAAAAAGAAGCTCCAGATTAGAAATGCAGACATAGTATTTGCTGGTAAAAAGCAAGGCCCTGTTTGTAAATATTTGTAAATATTTGCACCAAGCCCCAAATCCACTCAAACACAGATCCTGTCTAGTCTCAGAAAATAGGTCAAGTTTATAAATGTACTAGCTAACATACGGATAAGCACTACCACACACAGAGCATCACTGCTAAAATACATTAGGTGGGCTGGCTGACACTGAGATGCTTCTCGTTGTGGGATGACATACTCATTAAATTCCATCCACGTTTGCAACAGCTTGATGGTAATGGGCTCATTTTGGTTTCTCTTCTGAGAAAAACATCCCATCCTTCCCACTGAGATCTTCAACTCCCTAGTAAGCCTCAGGGCATACCTGGAGACATCTAAAAATAAAGAAAAGGGGAAACATTCCAGGAAATGACACTTGGGATTGAACTTTATATGCAATCAACTGAACAACATATATGTGCAAAAACCACTAACTGTGGAAGTCAGTCTTGCACAGGCAGGGGAGAGCTGGGAGGCTGGTGCCAGGGGAGGCCATGCACTGCGCTGCTCTCCCCGCTGCAGTGCCACAAAGCCTGCCTTCTATTAAACTCTCCTCCTGGTGGGGTGGGAATTCTTGTGTTCCTAAACCACTCATGGACAATTCATAAGCATAATGGAAATTAAATTCATTGAATAAAATATGTGCTGTAAGTTAGGCAATTGTCTCTAGCATGTTCTCTGAAAGCTTTGTCCATTCAATTTCAAATGATTCCAAAGACAGATACATGGATATAACTTTTGATTTCCTCTGGCCCTCAGGACTCTAATGTCTGAGTACTTTACCATCTGTAGCATATTTATTCTCACAAGACCTCTTGATGTAGAGAGGGACTATTAAATCCATCTTAAGGATGAGGAATGAGAGCCAGAACAACGCTGGGATCAAATAGGTGATCCGGGCTTGAGTAGGGTATGAATCGAAGCCTTCCTGATCATAGACTAAAGCCTTAATTACTGCATGTTTCCCCCCCAGTACTGTCTTTACTGGGAGCTTTTTCAAGCTGGGGAATTCTGTTGAGTTGGTGAAATTCTATGAAAAAGATTTATTTCCTTTTTCACAGTCTATAGGGCTTTTTCCCAGAATGGAAGATTGGAAGGAGCTGGAGAGAGAAATCTGAGATAAGGGGAATAGGTTTACAATCATAACGTGAAGATAACTTCCGTGATATCAGTGAGATAGAAATTCAAGTGAGGCCTCAAGGAGGGAGGGGATAGGAGAATTTCCTTATAGCAGTGGGCAAAAAATCCACAGGAGTGATGCCTTTCACTTCTCAGATCATATCAGACTTAAGAGCACTACATGGCTATTACCCAGCAGAGTCACCTCTCCTGTCAGAGCTAAGGATAGGTTTAGTTTTTCAAGTTGATTTGTAACTCAGCCCCTGCTGCCCCTTACTGCCTTCTGTTGTTCTCCTATGAGTGTCTAGCCCTGAAACATACTTTTTATTTAGGCACTAGATCACATTACACATATCTAAACTGCTGTCAATTGTTACTACCTTTCAGTTTTGCTAATTTCCAGAAATTCTAGATTCTCCAGTTATATTAGGTTGCATTTTTTCAGGCTGAATCACAGTTTAATACTTCCAACCCATAAGCCTTACCTCTCAGTGTGGACTTTATTATTACTCCTGGGCTCCTTCATGTTTACTTCACTTCCCAAACCGAATTACTGTCCTTTTACTATCTTTTTCCATTGAATCAATATTGACATGCAATGAGGCTAATCCCTATGACACTGTATGGATAATTCACCGCCAGCTTAACCTACTGCCATTAACTGTTACTCTTCATTTATAACCCTTCAGGTAATGAATGCACTGATCATGTGCTTATTCACTTCCCAGTCAATTTACAGTAATTTTCCAAGTTTTAAAGAAGCAATGAACAAATTATTCTCTCACAGCTGGCTAGATTTACTCCATATACGGTATCATACAAATCACTGATGCTGATTTACATGCTGCAATAAGTATCAATAAACAGAGGATGCTATGATCCCTCTATCTCTCCCTAACTATCCTGATATGATTGGTTTTATTTTTCAGTAATTCCTCGCAGCAAGACCACATGATCAGGCTGCAAAGTGTGCAGCACATCAAATGAGCCCACTGATGGGGAGCGCTGTTAGCCCATAGCAAATAGACTTAATCTGCAAAGGAAAAAGTTTAAGTTCTTTTCAATGACTTTGCAACTAGTAAAAGCTGGGAGAACACACACAGTCAATTAGCATAACTTGGATGACTTATGGCAACTTAACTGTATTTTTGAAAGCAAGAGTGATAAATCTATCCTGTAAATGTTTATAGCTCACATTTCCATTGGCTCTGACATTCCCAGTACCAACGTATGCATATGTATCACAAACCATTGAGAGCAAACATAACATCAGTCTTGCCACTTCCAGCATTGTATTGCACTGAATGACACCCTGACTCAGATTCTGATGTGACAGGATTCTACCTGGACATACTCAAAATGCCTTTTTGTTCGAATTACAACAGATGGAAGAGTTAGAATTGTCCAGTACTTTGGGAGAAAATGTGAGCATTTTGAAGACAGCTTTTAGTGAATAAATGGCATTTTCTCCTTTGAGTAAATTTTGAAACAATCCTTAAATAGATCTTTTTTCTTTTTTTGCTTTTCTGCTGCTTAAGGTGCTGTTTCTGAGAAAAGGTGAAATGAAGTCAGAAGAACTTGTGGCAAATGAAATATTTATGGATACCCATATCCCTATTACTGATTCATGTATTTACAAGAAATCCTTTAAACACGGTGACCAAATGCAAATGCTAGTAATTAGATCCGGCCTCCTTAAATATTCCCATTATTGTTTCATATGAAGACATTTTTCTTAACTTCCCTTACTCAAAAAAGCTGTTATTCCTGGCATGGTATGGTTACCCTATTCTTCTCCAGCAGTAACTGCATTTCAGTGGTGGGTGAAGAATGGTTTTTATATGTACAGTCTGTAAAACTCTTTGGGATCTGTCATGATGAAGGGTGCTCTGTGTACAACACTATTATTAACTTATTGTATTTCATCAGGTTATTCTATCTCACATCATGTCACTCTGCTGAAAAAGCCTTGCCAAAAATAAAAGTTGTGCAATATCATCAATTGAGAAAACAGACTCCTTCAAGAGGCAATGTAGCATGCAGATAGCATGGAAGTCCCCAGGAGTTCAGGCTGGCATTGCTATCTGCTGTTTCAGCATGCGTTGGGTGTAAAACACTGTGTTTTCTAGTGTACAGAGAGATGAAGGATAAGAACTGAATTAGATGTGAAGAATGCCTAATATATCAACTTTTGAATTAATACCTTTTCAGAACTACTGGAAATGACCATTTATATTTTATTAGTTTATGCAGATGGACATAATTTGGCAAATTCTGAAACAGTTTGTTAAGCTTTTTAGCAGTCCTAATAAAAAACATCTGAGTCTTCTTAAACGGAAAGCTTCTATTCAATTATTCATTACTTTAGGAGATAAAATAAAACCATTTCTTATTTCCATTTATTTTACTGGAAAGTCAGTGCCTATTACCTTTAATAATCCTCTTTTTTTTCCTAGCTAGTTCTTTGTAATGCTATAAAATGTATTTTGTAAAATTTATGGAAGACTGTTCAACAAATACAATGGAGATCAAACTTAGGATCTGAATGATTTTTTATGAGAGTTGTGACTGTGACTCCTGAAATCCTAATCACACTCAACCAACTCCTGGCTTCCTAGATGTATTCCAGAATTGCTCATTTTAAAGAAGGAAACTAGACCCAGAACAAGATCTAATGGATTTCCAAGTAAAAAAAATCACATCAACACTTTATTACTTGTTTTGCAAATCTTTACACAAACAAACAAGTACTACTGTGATTAATTTATTGTATTCCCAAGGCCTCATAAATCTACAGGCATTCTGTGACAATATAATAACAAGTTTTGTTTTGAAGGTTGTAGCTAATACTCTAGCTAACAAACTTTCCTTTCCTTAAGGCTGACAGCGGATTTGTTCCAAGCCCTAAGCAAGAGGCAGTGCAGCACCAGCAAAGACCAGGGCTGTGCCTGCGATTTTGGGAACCACCTTCTGCTTTGCCCACCTTGGTGATGTGAGGAGGCAGTGATTACACCAGGTCTCTGCCCCTTAAAGGGTGTGTTTCATGGGAGACCAGCCAGCACAGCACGCTGTCCCCTCTTTGCTTTGCACTTCCACACTTCCAAGCTATCAGATGGCCCTAAATTATTATCCTTATTTTAACTGAAAGGAAAAGAAAAACTGTCAGAGATGGATCAGATTCTCTGGTAAATCATGCTGTTCCGGGCACAGGGGAGTTAAAACTGAACAAAGGTGATTCTTCTCTTTACCTTCCTAACTCTGGTCTATGCCTGAAAGTGGTCTTTCCTTAGTCCAACTTAAAACAGGCCAAAAATTGCTCAAAATTAGACTAGACTGAAAAAGCTCTTCATAGGCTGCTTTCTGGGGGAAGAACTAGCTCGCAAATGCACGATGGCCATAACCTCTGCAGCTGCGGACTCCTTATCAGCAGCTCATCACCTGCATTGGAATAAGAGTGGTACCCGGGTTAAAGTTGTTAATGATGCTGTATGCTAAGGGGCAGGCTGCACTCTCTTCATAGCTCTTCTTTAAATGCATAATAATGCAGTGTTAACATAGAAATAAAAACCTGTGTTAAAGTAACATAGTCTAAGTTAAATTAAAAACTAAGGTTTCTGATTTCAGAAACAGAGGCCGCTACACCAGAATATTTTTACCACACTTTTGTTAAAATCTCATAGGGTATTATTCTCAGCCCCCTGTGGCTGCAAGCACAATGGGTGGACTGAGCATTCGCTCTGCATATGCTGCTTGGCTTTAAGTCAGACTTCTTAACAGTATCTCAGTGGCATTTTCCCCAGGCCAATTCCCTTTGTTGTGGTTTTTTTTTTACAGGAAAAAAATATATGTCACTGAAGAACCACATGAGAAACAGTCTTAAAATTGTGACATATCCTTCATCTCAATGGAAATGCCCCCAGTGTTTCATCTTAATGAAAATATTGTAGGGCTGCATTGAAATGTAACTTCTTATAAGTAAATACAAGCAAAACCAGAAAAAATATACTCGCTACCCTAGAGTGAAGTATATCAAACTCCACTGCTTCACTTCGTTAGAAATGACTGATGAAAAAGAAGAAGATCAGCAGATGTAAAGCAATAAGGAAGAAGGTGAGAAGGTTTCAGGAGGAGGGAGAAGGGAGTGCTGGGCAGAGGGTGCTGAACAGCCGCCTGCCCCAATGCCTTGTATGGAGGGAATAAAGGTGGTTTTAAGACATCTGTCTGTTCAAGACCAGTAAAAAAAGAATCATGTATGACACACTTCATTTTCCAAAAAGTTGGGTTAAGCTAACCCACCACAAGCTTTTGAAAATTGCACTGACTGAGATCTTTTTGGTGAAAATTTGGGTTCTACTACTTTGCAGAACTGCCATAAAGAATTAACCATTATTTTACCTTTAAATCAAATAAATCTGCTAGTAACTGACACTTAATAAATATAACTGACTAGCAAACACAGTGTATAATGGTAATAATAAAATCAATAAATTCCATATATGCATATTTATAGAGCCTCTTTCAGACCTTGAATATACTCTTGGCTTGAGGCTTGATTACTCTTCGCTACTTCTTACAAAGTTTTAATCTTCCATTAATGGCCAGAAGTTTATTTTTTGTTTATGACAATTACATGGTTTTTATGGGTCAAGCAACAGGCCTTAGGAAAAATGCTGGGATGGAAGGGAGAGGGAAGTGCTTTGAATGTCGATGAAGAATTAATTCAGAACGCAGTTCTTCCAGGCTTTTAATGAGGTTTTCTTTCTGGAAAGATATTAGAGTTATTTAATTCATGTGACCTCTATGGCATTGAGGACAATGCTTTGATTTTTTTTTCTTTACTGTGCTTTCTGTTTTATCTTTTTTATCTGTTATATTTAGAGGTCTTTGTTACATATCAGATGTGATGTTTAAACTCTGCTGTAATTACCGGCTTTTTTTCTTTCTCACATTTAGTTTATTAATGTTGTTACTCACATCAGATTGTCTAAACATTTTGAGAACTCTTCAGAGATTGATAGAGGGCAATTAATATCAACTGTTGATATTCTCTTTTCTTTTTCCCGTGCTCCCATGATCTTATCTTTAATCTAGATTAAAGGGATGGGAGAAAGAGAGGAATTCAAGTCATTTGGACCAGGATTTAGAATCTAAATGTCTTCAAAGTTGTGCTCAGCTGTTTTGGTTTAGCCTTCTGCAGTGACAGGGACCATCTGAGGACTTTGGATTTGGATCCAGGTTTGGATTCCTTGGGAATGAGCCTCACACACAGAGGCAAGGATAAACACAAAAACGTACACACAAATGTTCAGGCTGGACTGGGCAACCTCTAGTTGCATATTTATAAAATTAATTTGGTATCATAACAAGGTTAATAGTGGAATAATCATAGACAAAAATAGATGGTCAGAGACAAACTAGGAAACCTCTATGACAAAAACCTAAACACCACTGCTAGACCCCGTTCCCTCTTCTATTAGCCAGTCTGGCACATAAAGCCAGGATATTAATTTCATGGCATTTTATGGATGAAGCAAAATGTCTTCTAGAAAACACTGAAATTTAAAATACTGAAATTTAAAATACTAGAAGATGCTGTCTGTCTCTAATGAGATACAAGATGGCCCCGAATGTGGGCTTAGGAGTTAAAAGGAGTGCACCAGATCCACCGCACTTAGTCATGCACAGAAGCTTCAGTGGGACAGAGTCCCAAACCACTGCAGGACTTGCTTCGCAGCAGATTGAAGTCTTTTCCTAGAAAAAATGTGGGCAACACCTGATAAAGCTGACAGGTCCTAGAGAAAGTTTGCTTTGACCCCCAAAGTGTGGGAGGTTAGTGAGATGCACCTGGTATTGATCAGTGGACAATTATTAAATATGGACAAAATGACAGCTAGGTACATGATCTGGAAATAACTGAGAGAGGAAAAAGACATTCCTACAGAATCTGGGGCACATCAGCTGTAATTCCCCCTTCCTCTTTAGTCAGCTTTGCATTTCTTCTTCCTTCTTTTTAGCTTCTTCATATTTCACCTTTTCTGTACTTCTGAACTGGTTTATCACTCAGTGTTTGGGGGTGGTGGGATCAAATCCAAACCAGGATCTGAATCTCATGGATCATTTTTGAGCTACTGCTGGACTCCATTCTGCAACAAGGTGGAAGGGCTGGAGCACAGGGTGATGTGCAGAGCAGTAGTTTGCACCGAGGCAGACCTCACACAGCTCTGGCCCCCGCCAGGATTTAGGGGTTCTACATTTCTCCCAAAAGCCCAGATGCATATTCTCCTAACCCAAGACTTTCTACCATCCCCTCATCTTCCTCTCTTCGTCTTCCTGTCTTTCACCTCCTCAGCTCAGCGCCTCATTTTCTCTCCCCTCAGCCTGCTGCTGTTCTGCCTCCCAAACCCACCATGCCCCTGCTCCCATCCTCTCTGGTCTGTGGCACCTCCTTGCGGGCAGGCTTGAACCTTGGGACATGCCAGGTAGCTTGCTGTTGCCAACCCCTCTATAAAAGAAGAATGAATTATTGTGGGAGCCCACACATTGCTAGTAAGGAAAGTGCCATTGGTATATGATAATTGAAGGACAAAAGAAAGGTTAAACAGGCCAGGTCTGAGGGGCTGCTAGGAAAATAAGATTGTTGCTTGGACTGTCTGGGATTAGGGCTGGCCTTGTTAGCGTTTGTACTCTGGCTGGTTTCATCTCACCTAACTCCAGATAGCTGGCCAAGTACCTTAATCAGGAATGTATTCGTTGTTACCTCCCTCTTGAAAGACAAGGGAAAATCTTTCCAGAGTGTTATTCAGCTCACCCCTAGCTCCCCCTCTGAAAATGTCTCTCTTTCTTAACAGACTATTAAGGCAGCCTAGCGCAAATATGCTCCTAATTTAAGTCCCTCAGTTAAACTGGGTGAATCAGACCTTTGCATTCAGCTCATGCCCCACAAACCTTAACTCTACATGCATAAAACTAAGGAAGAATGAGAGGAAAAAGTGTAGACCTGCAGGCAAGAAAGTGCAGCTGAATCCTGTGTGACACTTTTATTCAGCCAGTAGCATAACGCATGCCGTCGCATGAGCTGGCACCATGCATTTGCACGTTGGGACATATGGTAACCAGAGAAGCCACAGCGCTGCTCAGTGCTACAGGCAAGAAACGTGCCGGTCTTTGTTTCTTACATCCCTAGAGACTCAGCCAGCAAGAAACAAATGTTGAGAGGTCTGAAAGAAACCCACAAAAATGGGTCAAATAGTGGAACCAGGTCTCCTACTCTCTGAGGAAGATGATACACAAATAATGACATTTTCTGCAACTGAACAGTTTGCAACCTAATGGGCTGAGAAAAAATCCAGGTAGGAAGAGCCCTGAATGTTGGGCTAGTTCCAGCTGTGGATCAGCATTTTGTGGTCCAAACCCCATACCTGGACAGAAAGCAAAAACCTAGACTGTGCCTCAGCTGAAGAAAAACATGAACTTGATGGTTTTTTTCTGTCTCAGGGCTGATTGCAAACATTTAATACTGCTGACCATGTGAAACTGCAGTCAGAACAGCAAGCACACTGAAGTATTTTGGCATCCAGGCTATTAAGAAACAATGACCTGGTTCTGATCTCAAGAATATATACATCAGTGTTAACCCTATTCAAGAAAATGGTGTTAGGCTGCTATAAAGGTAGGTTTTGTGAAAAGAAATTCACCTTCTATTATTGGTGACCAAGATTATTCAGTTCTTACCTAAGTTACTAAGAAAAGTGTCCCACTTTTTAAATACCCCTATAATTTGTAAAAATCCTCTGGTGCTCTCATTTTCTCCTCCACAGTCAGTTATTTTATTTTACTGATTAATAAAGGCCCATTTATGTGCTGACAAGTTCAAGTAGGCAATAAATGTGTGGTCCTGAGCACAGGGATCCGTTGAGAACTGAAGTGTAAGAGTTGAAGAAATTAGCACTTTCTGTGGAAGTCCTCAAAATAATAGACTTATAGAAGGATTGACACTGGAAGGGAGCGCGGGACATCACCCAGTCGGAGCACCTGCTCAGAGCAGAACTACTGTCAACATCAGGTCAGGCTGCTCAGTGCCTTGCTCAGTTGAGTTTTGAATGGACACTCCACATCCCTTCTGGGCAACCTGTTCCAGTGCTTGCCTGATCCCATTCTGAAAATATTTTCCTTAGCATCTTCAAAGGGTAATTCCCAGAGTAATAGCAGGTGTCCAATTGTCTTGAACTGATTCAGAGGTCCAGTGCTTGCTCCCCAAAAAAAAAAAAAAAAAAAAAAAAAAAATCAAGTCTTGCCTAAGCCTTTCCTGGCAGAGATGAAAAACAGTAATTTTTTTTTTTCTGGAAACTTTAAAAATGCATGTCACAAAATTATTCTTCTTCCTTTTACTCCTTGAGACAGTTGTTCTTGGAAGAGCAGCATCTTCAGAAAGTGGTATAGCTGGAAACTCTAGAGATGCCAGAGCAAAATTAAAATAAAAGGGGCAGGTAACGGAGCTACCAAGATTTTTGTTTTCTTTGCATAAATCTGTTGCAGAGTAACCTACAGTTTTGTGTTTTACACTCAGCATTGTGTATTGGAATTAGGACAACAAACATCAAAAGAGACGTCATTGCCATCCATGGTGTTGAAATTCTGGGAATATTTACTCAAAACAACTACGCTCCTGGCAGTTCATTCTGTTTCAAGGCTGACAAAGTTTCACTCTCTCAAAAACAGCAAGGAAAAAAAACTATTATTTTAACGGGCCCTGGCTGCAGATCCCTGTGATGAGACCACTTCATTGTCAGGGTCAGTTTAAATCAATTCTGCCATTGATCTCTGTTTCCTGAGACTGTTTACAGCAACTATCCTGTGCTTTCCCCATGACTAAGTGCAACACTGATGTAACAGCCAATACTGTTGTTACAGGCCAACAGTTAAAGGCAAGCAGTATGAGAACTACCCAGCTGCAAATTTTACCAAGCAAAGGTACTGAATTAGAAATAGTTGCAAAATTTATAATATGTATAATTGCCTATTAGCAATACCTACTATTTTCCTGTCATATACTCTGCAAATTTGTCCGTCCCACCAGAGAGATTCCAGTCGCCTGGGACTGCTCAGTGAAATGAAGCTGGGGAGCTCCATGGTCATCCCCTGCTCCGGGGAAGGCTAGTGAATTCCCAGCACATCAATGACCAAGGTGTGCAAGTTCTGGGAGAGTTTTGCAACAGATGTCAGTGACAAGCACACATCAGTGAATATCCATCCAGATTTCTCACCTACGGACAGAGTGGTGTTATACTTATGTTTCTTCTGCAGAAATATATATGCTTTACTTAATAGTGTGGCCAAAGGGATCTGAGTGATTTGTTTTTCCTTAGAATACCTCCCAGTATCACACCCTCCATGAATGCTAACAGGCTCTGTTGCCTAGGACTTTTGTGCTGTCATGCCCTCTTTCCAGCTTGACATGTTTTTAAGCTTTAAGATTATGGTGATCTAGTCTGCTTTAGTCTGCATGGCAATGAAATGATATAAACTGGTCTTAAAAAGGATACCTACTGCCATTGTTTTATGTATTTTAATCATATTTAAAGTTTCCTCTTGGGGTAGCAGTACTGTGAAAACTCTCATACCCTGGGAAATATTTAGTTTAAAAGATTGTTACTCTATTTGAAGTACTTCAGTTCCTACTGAATGAAGTACAATCTGTTCTTGATAATTTACATTATTTTTCCCCTTTATATTCTAATAGTTAAAGCTGAGATACCTTCCTCCGCATTTACTAGACTGTAGCAATGTCTCTGAAGCCCCAGCAGTCTGACTAACAATAAAACATCTTTGACAGTGGTCAAGACAGAACTGAAGAAGTTCCAAGATGAGTATGTAGAAACAGTGGTAATGCAAAGTCTTTGAAAGAAAGATATTCTGCTTTTGCATCCCAGGTCCTGCTTCTTGACAGTGTTGCTCATTCATGTGCTGGTAACATGTGGCATATCTATATACAGTTCTTTCAAATATTGGTCTTTGAATGTGAGGACATGAATTTTCTTTCAGAGCTGCCAAAAGCAAACATGCTATAACCTGTCCTAGCCTCCTGAAGAGACCAAAGAGAAGAAGGGTCCATAGCTGGAAAAGGCAAAAAGACAAATCTCTGTTCAGCAACATACAAAGGCAATGCTTGCATGTATAGCTAAAGTGGTGCTGTAATTTGCATCAAGCATTACATTTTCTTTATCTCTGCTGGGTCAAAGAGAATTGTGAAAAGCTAAAACAGGTACACGTGAGGTATAAATGATACTGAGACTGGTCAGTAACTACCTGAAGTTAATTCTGGCCATGTTACCTTCAGTTTCACAATCTCTGAGATCCCAAGAGAGTCTACAAACCAGGATTGTCACACACCAAGAGAGTAAAAAATGGGCAAGACAGTAGAAGTGATCCCAAACCACAGTTCCTCAGGTACACTATATACCTTGTCACACATACGTTGGATTGTAAAACTAACTCTTTCAACTAACAACTCCTACTCATCTTGCTGCAGAGAAAAAGCATCACTACATTGACCAAAAACTTTTTGAAAAAGAAATCACAAACAGCTCCATTCTCTCTCTGTTCAAATCCAAGCAAAAGATCCAAAGCAAAAGCTCAGATCTACTATAGGCTTGTAAGCTACAGGTTCCCACGAGTGTGAGCATCATTCAATCTTAGTAATAAAGAGGCTAAAACTGGACATGACCAGTTTTAATTGGACTGATGCCAGAGCTGTGTGAAACTGAGATGGGAGTTCAGGAGGAGAGGTCTAAAGAGAGGCATTTTCCCTCAGTCCTGAGAAGCATTCCCAAGATGGTTTTACTAAAGGAAGAGTAGCAACAGAAGCACTGAAGAAAAGAATGATTACCTTCGGGTCACTGGAGGAGGCTGTGTAGTATTTGAGCCCCTATTAGGTTTGTTATAGGTCACATTCATTTCCCAGGTCTGAGATCTGAGTACTGAGCCCAGAGGAAATTCCGTATCCATTTCTACTTTGGAAAGATACTTTTACAGGGAAAGCTTTATTCCAGATTAGCTGAGTAATCCATAGGCCCTCACTTAATGGTAGGAGGTTACTTGATATTCTACAGATTTCTCCTCACAACTTCAAATACCAGTTCTTTAGTTCAACTAATCACTTGTGAGTTTTTAATTTGATAAACCAATCACAGGGTCTAGACTTATTCTCAAAATATAGGACAATTTTACTTCCAAGGAACAACCCCTATGTCTGCCCACAATCATGGCCTGTGTCTGGGGGTACCAGCACTCTGACCCCAGCTGTATAGGTCAGCTGAAGATGTGCATGGACAGCAGATGAAAGGCACTCAACTTCATTAACTTGCACCTTCATTTCTTTGACAACAGCATGCCACCTTTATGCACAAATTTTTAAACTGTTTCTTTTTTGAATTTAAGACTGAGAGAACAATTACATTCTGGTATCAGACACCTGAAGTTCTTCTGAAATTTGGGTTCACTTTTCCATTCTTAAATTTATGAATTACTAACAAAAGACTTTATCAGTGTGAGTTTCTACTTACATATCATTGTTATATTGGCAACACTTAGTAGACCCATGAGCAGTTTATTCTGGCATAAAACCCACACTGCTGCTGAAATAAATGATCCCACTTTCCCACTGCTTGTTCCCACCCATACCTTCTCTCCTGAGCTGGCATAATGTCCGTGCAGCTGCATGGTGAACCGATACACTTTCTTTGCAAAGTTTTTTTTGGCTGGGGCTAGACGGCTTTCAGCAGTTACCACATTTGATGGCGAGGCTGGCTACACTAGCTGAAAGCGGTTATGGAATTAGAAATGCTACACGTGTACATACTATGGCAACAAATGTTTTTGTTAGCCTTTTAATACAAGGCCAGTAATCATTAGCATCAGGTTGATTGAAGTGTATCTGCTCATTATCAAAAAAGGGGTAATCACTAACTGGTTATCTGCAATACGTTAAGGGTATTATGAATTTTGACAAGACTTGTAAGTACAAATTCTTCAAAAGAGACTGTAAATGTCCTCACTGCAGAAAGCACATAAAGCTGCATGAAACTCAAGCCTGCAGATACCACACTGCATGTATTAAGCAGACATGGTATGCTTCAAACTTTCCAGCTATTTTTACTTCTCACTGTTTAGATATATAGGCTTAAGAGGAAGTGACAAGACTATTCTTAGGATTAGCTATAAATTCTGGCCAGCCAGGAAAACCTGAATTTCAGTAGTGGTTTTACCCCTGCATCTAAAATGGAAAGGCAAAGAGACATTCCTTTATTTTAATCAATATTCACTTTTGATTTGTATCAGTCCTGCAGAATTTGATTGAGGGACATCAGCTCTCTAAAAAAGACCCAGGTCTGCAATTCCCAGTGCCCTATAAAGTTGCCGTACATCAGTACAGAGTATCTTCTCTCAAGCTGCTACGGGCAGCAATTTAACCACACTCCTGAAGCATTCTGCAGTGTATCTAGACTCACTGCAAAGGTGGGGAAAAAAGGGCTGCTGCCATCTGTCCTTCAGAGCAAACACCAGCCAGGAGCAAGTATGTCCAGGTCCTGCTGCCGCCTGGAAAAAGAGGTTGCAGTTCCCTGGCTGTGGGTGTATATATATATTAAATAAAATTGCATAAATATTTATTATAAATAAAGTTTTGAGGAGGTCAGGAGAGGTCCAGACTAAGGAACGGGAGGCCAGAGGACTGCCCTGAGGCTGAAATGGGCTGGGAAAAAACAACTGGGACGTGCCCTGAACTTAAAAAAAAAAAAGAAAAAAAAAAAAAAAGTAACACCGTAATTCTACTCAAACATCATTCATACTAGCAAATGTTTGTCTTTACATGGCAGTTGGAAAAAAATTGCCATAACTGCAGTTTGCCCTAATATCTTTACCAATCATACCACTGCTTGATCTCCATGGTAGAGATATCTGGTAAGTCATCTGAGTTAATCCATGGAAAACATGTTAGTGCTTCTGCTCACAGAAGGATTATTCTTTTACTAAACAGATTGTTGGTTTTTTTTCTGTTAATTTTCATTTTAATTATTGAATAGCATTATTCCAAATACAGCACTGGAAAAGCAGGAGCCTTTTAGGAGACGTTAGGGCTTGTATCAGACAACTTTCACGTTGTTGACACATTTGGATTCAGTTTGTGAAATGGTCCATTTGAACCAATTTACTCTATTTGTGAATTGAAGTGCTAAGGAGGAGAAACTCTTAAGTATACAGGAAGATCCATGCTCTCACTCAACACCTATTAGCAAGAGAGAGTTGGTGAGGAAAACACCACACGTGACCTCCGTAGTCACTTTAAATTTTTTCGAGTTGCCACTTCCCAGTACAAGGACTCCTGCGTGTTCAAAGCCTGCACTCTTTGTTCGCACAAGCATGACCATGCATCTGGATTGCTTGTCTACATCACTGCTTTCTCCTGTGCCACATTGGTGTCATTATTTTGGTGTCATTTTCAGGACCTGTGTCTACACATACTAAATATGAGAAAGAGTTCAACTATTAAAACTTTCTTGTTTAGAGTTATAAGCCATGTAGAAGTGATCATTATTCAGACACGAGCTGCAAATGCACAATACCACCCACAAATTGATGGGACTATTTCACTTAACTTTAGCTGTCTAAAAGTTAGGTGTCTAACCTAGTCCCAGACGATCCCTCTATAGCCAGTGAAGCTCCACAGTTGCCTCTAGACAGCAGGTATGTTACCCAGGATAAGTATCACAGTCAGGCCAGTGTATTAGACCTGAACTGCTTTCTGAAGATGTCTCTACCTCTTCATTAACTATAGGAAAAATGTAGGCAACAAATTAAGGCTTGTTAAATAACCCTTGGACAGCTAAAATTAGGTCAAATTACTCCCATCCTTTCTGACAGACCTCAGCTTAGAAGCTTCTCACAGAATTGCTGCTACTCTAGCCAGTGTTGGCACCGCCCTGCGCTACAGCTTCAGTTTATAGTCTTTTATTTTTCATCCTTATCTTAGTTCTTGTAGTACCTGCAAAGCCTTCGAAATCTCCTCCGAGTTGTCAGTACCACTTAGACTCAAGAGGCCGTGACTCACACACACCAAATGGATCCTGGCACGCAGAGTGTTATCAGCTTCACAATTTCCCTCAAGTATGAACACTCCTATAGTGCTTAGGGTACTGATGCTCTCAGGGTTTTACTCAGCAACAAAGCTACATTTTCTGCATTATTTCTGTTTTCTCAGTGTGCATGCTGAAGTCTCAGGTTCCCTGTTACACATCATTAGCTTTGTCATCTTCTCTCAGGACACGGAAATTTTCTTTTCTCCTATATTACCAGCTATGTTGAGCTAAATTGAGGTCTGACCGATGTTAAAATCAGTTATCCAGAATCTTTAGAAATCTTCCGGTGTCTCCAAGGCATCAGGCTTCTCAGTCGATGAACATATATTCACCTAATCCGGCCTTCCAGCTAGCTGAACGAGTACTTTATGGATCAACCAGAACCTCTTTTATTGCAACACTTGTAACACTTACTGGCTCTGCTGATTACTTCCCCTTAAAAGTGCTTTGGAAAAAAAGCAATACAAGGAGACAACCAAACAACTCTCATTCCCCTCCTCCCTTCCCCTGACATACAGCTATCATTGAGATACCAGAGATACTTGCTGGGGCCTACAACAAACAAGCATCCATTAATCATCTCTTGCACTTCTCTTGGTAATATCTGAAGAAAGGAAATAATCACTTAACATAGCTCTGGTGCCAAAACAATATCCCAAAAAACAGGTCCATATACATAAATACCTTAACATTTTCTGGCATGCATCTAATTTATATTTAGTGGACATGAAACACTTGCATGGAGAACTTTTCTTTTTCAGTGCATAAGTCATGCAGGGAGGGATCTTAGAGATACTAACTTCTTTTTCCCAAAAATAGTCACTTCAGGATTTTGGACCTAGAGTACTTTTGTAAATTTTGCAAGACTAAATTACTATGCTAAAGGGAGGATATTGTCCTTCCAAATTACCATTTTTTTCTTAGAAAAAATAACCTAAAGATTCTTTAAAGTCACTATTTTCCATCAGGATTTCCAGTAGATTCACATCTTCACTATTTTTTAATGTGTGTTCCAATGCTCAAGTTTGTTCTCATGCTGTGAAACATGCTTCTGTCTATATACCTGCGTTGCAATAAGGACTGATGATAGTCCTCAGCTCAACACCTTTTCTGACTTTTCCAACTCTGTGGCTTTCCGCTGAGAAAAAATTTTCCTAGGCTTTCCCCACTCCAGAGGACTATACTATACCATGATATCTCTAATCTTTAAATAATGGTATTTTGTTTCTCTGTCACCAGGAGAGTATTCACTAAGACCAAGATTATCCCTGAGAGGCCAATTTCTCCAGACCACCCAACAGTCAATGGAGAAACAGGCTTTGGCCAGAGGCAAGCAAGAGAAGAAGTTAATTTGGTTCTTCTGAATCACTCTTTGGAAAAGCCTATGGGTTTCCACTGCTTAGAGTCTAGGGAGATTAGCCTCACTAGGTTTATTTGTGAATACCCTCCAAAGTTTTGGAAGTTTCTTTTTCCTTCAAAATGCTGTCCAGTTGATTTCAAAGAAAAATACCCTTTACATCATGTTGTGTGCAGCCACCTCTGTCAAATAACTCTGCAGTCTGCTTGGGTAACCTTCCCTATTTAGCTAATATATTGTTACATCCTCCTTATAGCATGCAGTCTGCTGGCCCCTGAAGAAAGCCTCAAGCCTTTGCAGTTTTGATTGCCTGATGCTTTGGGAGCTGGGAGAGGAAATGCAATCGTTCCTGTACTGTATTTATGTTGGTCAATGCTCTTGGAGTTCAGTGTGGAAAGGAAGTGGACAATCTTTGTCCTGAATCCTCAGCCTAACCCAGAGTAGAGCACCGATTACTCTTTGCTTTTTTTTAAAGATTGTATAACTTCTACAAATGGAATGGGTGTTGACTGCATATTTTTGTGGATTTAATAAAAATGAGGCTAAAACCTTGAGATTTTTGTTCTCCTTTCAAAGCTAAGAAATAATAAACTTTTCCAATTTTAATGAGAGTTCACTTACATTCCATTATGCAGCCAGGTTAAAAAAGAATTTTAATTTTATTTCTTTTAAAAACCTAACATCCCCACATCTCTCTGTGATTAAAGTTTATTTCAAGATTTCTGTTGAATGTAGAGTTTAGGGAAGGTAAAAATATGGCTGCCCTAAGAATTGAAAAAGAGTAAAACAAAATTTGGGAACTGTAACATTTAACAGTTCAATCTTTACTCTAGCTCTGTAAGTATAAGGATGGAGTGACCATTGATTGACATGTTCATTTCAGAAACAGATTACACATTGGTCCGAGAATAAGATGTCAGCTGGTGCCCTCATGTGGATATGTGTGCCGTTATATATAATAGAAAATGAAACTTTTAGTCAAAACAAAGCCATAGAAACTTTAGCAYCTCAGTTTTGCACACAGAATTCGGACTGTTTGTTTAAGACAGGCTTTCATTATTCGCTTGCAGTGCGGGMAATCCCGTATTACTTAGTTGTAAGCAGAGTCTCCTAGCTGCATGCCAGGATATAACATGGCTCTTAATGTAAATTTAAAGTACAAAACTGAACTCATTCTTAACTGCATAGCCACGATCTCTCTCACTCACAAAAACTACTGATTCATATTAAAAAGCAAAAGTTATCAAGTGACTGGCTTTCAGAACTAATCACACAACTTTTTTCCAGGGTTTGGAAAAATTTCAACAGAATATAATCTTTCTTGAAAAAATGCCTTGCCTTTCTTATTTACAAAGAAAGCATTCCAGTTGTCAGCCAACACAGAAGAGAGTTGAGTATGCACAGGGCATACAGGCTGGCAGAAATAATTCCAGTTTGATCAACCACAGTGGAACGCATTATCAGTCAAGATCTAGCCATGTTTTTCTGGAAATGTGCGAAACAGGTGAGTGAAAAGCATACAACACTTCCAATAAGAATACTGATTCAGTTTTATATATTGACTATATGATGATAACATCTGCAGACTGTCAGCAAGGGTCCTACAAAGATGGCAAGGAGGTAGGTATGGGAACACGGCATGATGCAAGCTGCAGCCAACCCCCCAGCTAGGGTCAGTGCAGATCCACCCCTAGTGTCTCTTGTGCCACTGTCTCTGGAGTGCTTATAAAAGTGTATGCATTTTTGACTCTATTACTCAAAAATGCTAAACTTTAAGTGTAGAATTAATCAGGATGTTTAAATACAAGCCCAGCATTCTACAGAATCATCTATATAATCTTTACATCTTAAGTGTAAGGGAAAGATCGAAGGCAAACCAACTAGAATACTTTTTAACAGACAGCAAAAGAATTAACCATGTGATACAACCAGAATCTAAACCTAAACTAGACTGCCATTTGCAGAATATCCAATCACAATTGTGCTGTGTGTGCCCCCAGAGGTAGGTAAAGATACTGATCTGAAATACTGTAAAAACTTTAACAAAACTTCCATTTTCAAGCTGTGCAAAGCAGCTACAATGATTATAAAGAATTGATAGGTAGGGTAGCTGCAATCTGTAATCTGATATGACATCTACCTCAAAACCCAAACTGTGAACTGGTGGATAAAGAGGTTGGTTTTATTTTTATCAGCCACCCACAGATCAGAGTAACTCCTGTGGAATTCCATTGGCTTCAGCAAATCCATATTGTGAAATGTTTCTTACCTTGTGCAATGTTTCAAATTCTTACATATTATAATAATTAGAAGGCCAACAATTTAATCTGGGAATATAAACCAACACTGTATTACTTATCTGCAGGCGTTTCATGTCTCCCTGTGGTAGGTGCTTTACAGAAGAAGGACACAAAAGCATACAAGCCAAGCAAAATACTACAGACAAGAGAAATTTTATCTTTTTAAACATAATATCAGAGACATGACTTGTAGATTTGATAGCATTCAAAATTCTTTGCCCTTAAAACTACTTTGTTACACGAATTTGGGGCCTTTGCAGGAAGTAATGCATTTTTGACATTACAATTTTTTTTCCATAATGGCAGATAACACATTTGATATTTTAAATATTTAGATTATCCAGATCAAATATTAGCCAGGTAGTTCAGTACCAGGCACTTTAAAATAGGAGGTTCTATGGGTTAAAACTTGTGCTTTCCCTTGGCATCAAAGACTGCAGAAATCGTTTTTACCTTAGCATTACCCTGAATGCCCTAATGCCCTTTCCGATGATCCTTCAGAGCATGTGTTATACTGCTTAATGATCATCCCAAACTCCATAGCTAGCTTTATTTGAATGATGCTGGTATGCATGCTGGTTTAATACAACCTTTAGCTATCTTTTGGGGCAAAGGACAGTATGAAAATGAAAGAGGTCATCTCTTTAGGAATACTGTAGCTGTCAATAGAAAAGGAAAATACTTTGTACAAAACCGAAAATTTATGGATTTTTTTAAAATCTCATTTAAGAATTTACATATTTCACTTACTGCTGTTGCTCAATGAAAATAAAAAGAAATTCTTGTAGAAAAGACTTGCCCAGAAATGAACAGAAAGAGTTGCGTGCCTATGAATTATAGTTCCAGACTGCTTATACTCTGCCTTAAAGCTGTGTATTCTTTCTCTGTACTTGTGCAATGCATTTATATTGGAAGGCCCTCTTAAAACTGGGTGATCTATTGGTTTAGGGAGCTAAAGATTAATTCCAGATGTGGTCATGCTCTTCTAGCCCTTCAAAAAGTAACTACTGCACCATCTGTTTTGTAATAGACAATTTCAAAGAGTGCCAAGGGGAATGTTAAAGACATTGGTCAAACAGCCACATATACCTCACACACAGGAATCCTAGAGGTCATAGTGCCTCAGACAGATTCATATTTTCACTTTTTCTCTCCATTGTTCCACCATGGAAACTCAAGGAACAGCTCTCCTTCCTCCCAAAATAGGAAGGAGATGTTTTCCAGATTATTACCAGCGTTGACATGTATGAGCCCAAATTCAGACCTGAATTCAGTGGAATGACTGGAATTCATGGTGACATGTCTCTTATACCTGCCCCACTTTTGGATCCTTGCAGATTATTCCAAACAGCTTTTTTTTTTTTTTTTTTTTTTTTTTTTCCTTCAAATGAACTCAGTAGCAGGAGGTTAATGCTAAACTGACTTCAGATCTGGCTGGTTGCCGAAGACAAATGAAGGGTGCAACAGGTAATGAAGGGTTGTTCCAGATCATGATCATTTTTATTTTTCCTGGTTATTTCAGGAAGCTCGAAATAAAGGAATTGTGTCTGTTCTTCTAAATACAGTGCTATGCATCAATATCTACATCTCGGGTGTATAACAAAGATGCACTCAGGTCTAGCACCAACATAACTTAAATTCTTCACAACAGTAAAATTGGAGTAAAAGAAGTTCTCTGAAGACTAAGTATAAATCTGAACTTTAGAGCAGTAACTCATGATTTATACCAAATATTCCCGACAAAAGGTCTAAAATGAAAACAAAAGGAAACAGAACATCTACTAGAGGTTAGACAATCACAATATCGTGCAGTCCCAGAGAGCCATTTTTGCTGCAGTGACATTAAGTAAATCATTGGTAAAAAGAAATAAAGATTAACAATATGTGTCTAGTTCATTCCTCTTTGGTTTTTCCAGTGCATCCAGTCATATTTTATACCAATTCTTGTAATAAGTTATTACAAAAATAGCTTAGGACTGGCAGGCTAGTGTACCTACTTAAGTTTTGTTGACTTTGCTGTGGTTCTCTCCATTCAACAGCACACTATAGAATCAGTGCCTTAGACTATAAGCTTAGTGTCTGGGTATACTCCAGGTAGACCTTCAAGTTCAAAGTTTGCTGCTGGTAAGAAAGAAATAAATTAATAGGAATAACAGCTCCTCACCACTTGCCTCTCCTTAGTATTATTAGGACTGAATTTCTCTTAAGCCACGGTCTATTTGGGTGGTGTAAGGGAATTCCATACAGTAAGATTTGCACTTTTTCAGTATTAAATATTATTAAAACAAAGAAAGGTTGGAAGGCAGAATAAGAAATGTTTGTTTTGGAGGGCTTCATCACAGCTTTTAAAATTAAAGGCATCCAAAAGAAATGCATTCTGAGAGGCTAATATACATATTGGTGTGGGAGGACGCATACACACCTGTTAGCTAAAGCAAAGGCTCCATGGCTTAGGACAAGATTTAATTCAAAATATTAGACTCAATAAATAGCACTTAGAACTAGACGTTATACATTGCAGCTACTCACAATTACACTCCAAACCAAAATCTGCAAGAAGAAAATGGTGCCTGAAAGAAGGATCCAAACCAGAAAATATTTTAAGGGAAAATCACATGGAGCTAGCTTATAGAAACCATGGAGAAGAGATGGTTTTGAAATCCCAGTCTTACAGAGCTAACATATCTCCTCCAGAGCTATAGAAACATCTCTCATTTCATCTTATGTAAGTATCTGTACTCCCAAAAAACCCCACAAAACAAGCCAGACAAACTAAAAAAAAGCAATCTGAATAAAACTCATTCTTGCAAACCAAGCAGCGTAGTAGTCACACCTCTCCTGAGGCTGGTGTTCCCGGAAGAAAAGACCTCCAGAATGAAGAGGTATTTAGGGAGAGTTTTGTTTTAGACATTCATATTACACCTCAGCTTAATTCCTGCTTTTGTTTAAGAACTTTTAACCTCTTTTCATCTGTTCTAGAACATAGTTAACTTACTCTATTCCTGTGCTTTCTAGGCACAAATTCTGCCTTTAACTAAGTCATGCAACACAGGGTTGAAGACTGACCCATCCTTTGAAAAATACTCAAGAATTAGCTTAGGTCATTAGTTGGAGCCCAAATAAAGAAAATCCAGAAATTCACTGCTAGTAGCTCCTCTCTCCTTATTCCATACCGGACCTAACTCTAAATTCAACCCTAAATGTACAGATAAATCTTTCAAAGCTCACTGTTTTGTGGGCTGAGAGGCTAATTTGCTCCAGCTGAGGCCAGCACTAACCCACTTCACTCTAAGGACAGACACCTGTGGCACATCTTTTGCACGGGAAAAACGTGCCAGCCATTTGCTAGCTACTGGCTGGGTCATACCTACCTTGTCAAAGTGATCTATTTCATTTAAGATGTATAGATCCAAAATTACACAGCCCAGTGAAAAAAGAAAGCAATCATTTTATTCACTTGACACATGCTGTCTTGAGGAGAGTTCAATTTGTAATAGTAGTTCACAAACAGAAGAATAGAGTTTTTAAAAATAACTTATTTGTACCTTGCAGCAGAGGATTAAGACATGGTATACTGGGTAACTGGTACAAAATACATGCTCCATGGAAATAATAGCATTTCTAGTGCACATTTTTTTGAAAACTTTATCACTTTAACTTTCATTGTCTTTGTACCTCAGAGGCAAGAATTAGTACATAGAAAGGCCTGTTTCCTTTCTCAGCCATCTTTTGAAATGACTGATAGTAGTTCTTTATTTGAGGGCATTTTTTTTTTTTTTCTGACAGTGTTGCATCCAGCTAGGATGGATGTTTTCCACCTGACCGCCTGCCCAAATCACAATTTCCAACCACAAACTCCATGTCACTGATAATGACTGCAGAGTTCCCCCTGGTTCGCCTGACAGGAGGAGCTCCTCCATTACTGTTGAGGTTACAAGTGTTACCAGCCAAACAGCACAGAAATAACCCTGGCCACGCACAAGGACACGGTTTCGGGGCACAGTTGTGCCCTGCGGAACAATTGCCGCGGGTCTCACCGCAGCACCTGCCACATACCCTGCACCGCGTCCCCCTCCTCCCCAGCACCAAACTGCAGGAGGTTAGCCTGCGTTCTTCCGCCGTCCTATCTTTCCACGCAGGCAATTGCTGAAGGCATGCAGTTGTCCACGGGGAGACAGATGCCACGGCAGTCTCCGCACTGAAACTGGACCCACCCCAGAAATCCTGTATCAGCATTTTGATGGATCTTTGGCTTTTACACGTTATGTATACCTATTACGTGTATGTGCAGTGGAAGTCTAATGCGTGCAAGGCAGTGCACGTGTAACGTTTGCAATCATTTGCAATCCCCGTGCACTCTGGGGACTGAGCCCATGTGAAAATCTGGCTTTTAAAGTGTTGTCCCCAAAATTACAGGCTGCATTTAGGGGGCACAGCCACCGCCTCTCACCCCCTGCTACCCCACCAGCCTCCGAAGGCCGTCTCTCACTTTCGGTGCGGGGGAAAGGCCCCGGAGCGGGGCTGCGCCACGCCGCTAAACTCAGCCCGGCCCGGCCCGGCCCGGCCCCTCCAGGCCTAGCAGCGGCTGAACGGGCCGCGCCGCGCTCCCGGCCCAGGCCGCAGGGGGCGGTGCGGACCCGGCGCCTCTGGTCCGGGCGCAGGCGCCACCGTGAGCCCGCGGCGGAGGGCTGCCCGCCCGGGGACGGCGGCTCCATGCGCTGCCAGGTGGGTGTAGCTTGCCGGCGCCCCTGGGGAGCGGGCCCGGCTAGAGGCCAGGCGGGTGCCGGGAAGGGCGGCGGGGTTCCTCAGCCCCTCTCCTCGGCGGGCAGAGGCGCCGGGCGGGCGAGGCCTGGACGGCGGAAGCGGGACACGGATGCGCGCTGACTTACCCCCCCCCCCGCCCTTTTCTGCTCTACTTCTGACAGCCGGGGCAGGAGGAACGCGACAGAGCTTATCGGCGTTAAAAAAAGGCAGGGAAAGCTTTTCCTCACGCTGGTTTGGTTTCGGTTGTTTGTTTTGGTATTTTCGGAGACGTTAATGTGCAGTAGCCGGTTTTTTTTCAGTAGGCCCTGCTCCCCTGATCGGCGTTTGTTCCCCGAGCAGGTCTCAGTGCTGTATTTCGCCAGGAGCGCGGAGCTGGCGGGGCTGCGCTGCGAGACCCTCTCGGTGCCACGGCAGATCACCTCTCTGCAGCTCTGGGAGGAGATCGTCAAGGTTCACCCAAGGTATTCGGGAAGGTTACCGGTGAGGTGCACAAAGTTTAACGTGGTTGGGGGGTTTTTTGGTAAATACAAATTCAGCATTTAGAGTTGAGCTGGAACACGTATCAGTACTTTGATACCATAAAAACAGTGACATTACTTTGTTCGTGTAACCTGCAGCAAGTGTTTTGTGTTTTGGCCAGTTGGAAATGCTGTAGCTTTATGTGTACGCAAGGAAAGACTAGGTCCAATGAATGTACCCAAAAGTTGCGCCTGAGGGGTACTTTAAAATGTGGCCCATTGTCCAGGAGGGCCACGGTGCTGTAACTCTGCTGCACGTGAAAACTGAGCTGTGTTATTAACCTGTGGAGAAGGTGAGATGTCTCAAGGAGGGATCAAGCACAGCCACGGCAATAAATAAGAAATTCATGATAATGTGCAGGTTTTTTTGATCACTTATCTTTAACTGTATTGTTAGCTGTTGGTCTGAGCTTATGGCACACTCTGGAAGACAGGTCAGGAAGGGAACTGAAGCCCTGCCACAAGCTTCCAGCCGCTCAACCCTTACGTAGGAAGTAGGTTCCGCCACTTTCAACCTCCTGTGCTTAGGAAGAAAACCCACACTGTTGGTTGCATTTCATAGGGAGTCTGGTCCTGAGAGAGCGCTAGCTGTGCACTGTAAGGACCCATATGGCGCTGGTGCTCTTTGGGGGTGTCAGCAAAAATGCCTCCTCAGGTTAAGGCTGAGGGAACGTGCTCAGTCCTGTCAAGAATGAGTCTGATAGACAAAGGTGCAACACCGTTTTGGAAGGGGAATAAAAAAAAGTGTGTAACAGAGGTTGAGGTCCTCAGGATTTAGTGCTGAATGCACTGGAATTTCCATAACTTTGGACTTAGGTGCCAAAGTCTTCCTTTAGGAACTACTCTCCTTTATTAGATCTACTCTCAAAGGCTATGAAAAAAATTAACTATTTAGCGATGGCATCTGTTTCCAAATGAGAAGCTCTAACCAAATGTTAGACCAGGGGCCTTTTCCTCATGGAGAATCAAGACTAAGTGTGTTTTGGGGGAGGAGGCAGTAGGGAATGAGTGTATTTTACTTTGCAGCCTATTACTTGGTGTCAGAAGCAGCAGCAGCACCTTTGGTCGGTTTGCCATAGTTTGTCAACTTTGTCCTTTTATGAATGATGACTTGGGGCAGTACATTTTGCATGTGCAGTTACTTCGCAGCGGCGGCCTTCTTGGAAAATGCTTCTGCTCCTAGCTTTTCTGGAAAAACTCAACATAATTGTAGGGCATTGACCACAGACTTCTATTCACATTGCTAATGGATATTCAAACTGCAGCTTGAGCATACTTGACAATGCTCTTCTGTTCCACCCATTTTCCCTAATGAATTAACTCGCAAGTGACATTAATTAGAGCCCATCCTTCTAATGGGCACTTCAGTTCCATAGTTGCGCTCAGTTCCTCAGTGGCTTGCTTTACTTTCATACAATCCCTCCCTTCAGTCTGCCCTCTGAGTCAGTGCTACTGTGTTTTTCTCAGCCTGTGCCTTGCCTACTTTTGTCTATCTGGCTGGTAGGAAATAAGATGATTTTTGCTTGTACCCTTTTGGTGTGCTTACTTGTTTCTAGGCAATACAGTTCTCCGCTGTCTGTGCCAGATTTTGTAGTCTCAAACAGTAACAGTTAGCACGCCTGCACCTTCTGAAGTAAAATGTTGGCACTCTTTTTCTGGTGTCTTACTGGTGTTGCCCTCATACTTATTGTGTGATTGCATTTAGTCATGAAAGCGACTCCCTGCCTCATGGTATCCAGAGCTGTGGACTCTCACAGCAACATCTCACAGATGTGAAATCAAAAATATATAGAAGATCTGCCAGAAAACACACCATATCTGCCCTCTTAGTTCTATTGCCACTCCTTATCAATAGCGAATTTCAGCCCTGTAAGTACAAAAGACCCAAAGCCTCATAAACTGTGAGGTTACACAACAAGAGCAACTCTTTGACCACTGAATCTTCATGAGATCTCATGAACAGCATCCTGCAATGCTTCTTGCCGTGTAAGAAAATTGCTGCAGTCCAGCCAGACTGAATCAGGGGAACATTTCCTTCTGATCCCGAATTGGATGGTTGCTACCTCAAGTTATTTACTTCTTTGTTAGAAGCTGCTGAAGTGGGTCTGGTATACATTGGTTTGTTCTGTTGTAGGCCTATGACAAATCCAATTCCTGACTTCTGAAAATTACACTGAGTTGATTTCTCCTCAGCCACCACAAGAAAATCCAAGAGTAGGACGTGGGTGTTTGTTGTATTTTTGAAAGTGTATTGGAAGCAGAGTTGCGTAAGTCTCAGTGGTATTTACCTCAGCTGCCTAGACTGTGCAGCTGTTTGTTGTTTAATGAAATTGCACGGTTAAATGCAAACACTCTATTTAGAAACCTATTTGTGCTCCTGCCAATCCCCCTCAGGCTTGCTGTCATCCGGGATCAAGTGGTTTTTGCTGTTCGGCAGGAGTACGTGCTTCTTGGAGATCAGCTGCTGGTCCTGCAGCCCGGAGACGAGGTTGCCATCATCCCACCAATTAGTGGAGGCTGAATCTGCTCAGGTTCTGTTAGGTAGGTATTACTTCTTACTTAGTTTCCTATGGAGTGTCATCCTGTACTAACATATCTCTGTATAATGTTCCAATAATCTTTTTTTGTTTAGATCCAGAGATGTGTTTGCACTTCTCTCCCTCCATCCCTGTACTCTTTTGAGAGAGCATAACTTGCATTTCCTGCTGGAGACAACCATTGTGCTGACCAGAAACTATAAGCTGGTGCACCAATAAATGATTAACACATATGCAGTGAATGGAAGAAAACTGCCAGACAGGTCAGGCATTGTTTTGCATTTGGGTTTTAGGTCTTGTTATTCTTTCATAGTTGTTTCTGGCTGCCAGTAGATACCCAGCTTGCCTAAAGAAGTTAATAATGAAAAACCTCTGCCACTTCTTAACAGAAAAAATGGTACAGAAAAAGAATTGACTGCTGCTTAAAAAAACACCCTTTTTTTTGTGTGTTTGTTGCTGTCAAAGGAACAGGTGTCCTTAGAATAGCTTCATTTCTTTGCATGCTTTCAAGTGCCAGTCCATGTATTTACTGCAGCTTGTTCCATTGCCGCTGCTCAAAATACTTATTGTCCTCCTCATTCTTAGATGAACTGATGACTGGCTTCTACTCAGAGAAATTAGAAGTGTCTCCTGTGTCACTGAAACAGACCGATAGGT
Organism: Phoebastria nigripes; assembly: GCA_035582835.1. NCBI lineage: Eukaryota > Metazoa > Chordata > Aves > Procellariiformes > Diomedeidae > Phoebastria > Phoebastria nigripes. The sequence continues at coordinate 631,671 of JAYKAV010001831.1, forward strand.
CTGAATGTCCTCGAGAGGATATTAAACTTTAGGATTAGAACTCTAATCTGTGTTTATCAGAAATCTCTGTTGAGGAGGGGCTGACAATCTTACCACAGATTTACGAGCACAGTGGTCCATGCTGGTTGATTGTACTGTTAAACTGGGGCCTCACACTAGTTCTAGTTTCGTCCTACTGGACCAGACTTTCCTACTAGGAAGGAACCTGTATGCATTAAAAACCAGGTCATTGCTTGATATTTGCAGTTAATATTCTCTCAGCCAGTTTGCTGAGATGTGAATTTGCCATGGAGTCTGGCCTCTTGGGGTGAGAAAGTAGATGATGCATGTTTTCTGCATAAATTGGGGCATCAGCACTGGATAAAAAGCAGTTGGCCAACACTAGTATTGCCAAAAACAGCAACAGTCTGTTTGGTTTCAGCTTTTCTAGTGAGCTATGGATGAAATTGAAGATGTGCCAAAAGATTTTATCAAGCTCAAGTCTGAAAAGCTCTCCGTAGATGAAGTGTCAGAGCTGGTCATTTCACCATATTGTGGGGCAGTGTCTCTGTTCATTGGTGAGTTTAATATTTCTGAGCTGGATCTCTGGGTGTGTTAATAGTCTAATAAATGGAACCTAGATTGTCCACACCCCAAACTCGTGCTTCTCAAATAAATAAATTCCTGGACTGAACCCAGGATGTTTAGAAAACATGTTCTGAATTATTTAGACCATGGCAGCTCTTAAACAGTTGCACTGGGACAAAGTGGTGAGATGCTTCCCTGCTGGTGTGGCTATCCTAGGGCTGAACAGAACAGCAGCTCTGGAGTACGGGACTGCTTGGGAGCTATTCTCCCATCGCCTTGGACACAGCTTGTTCAATGTGGGAAGTGGGATGTTGTGGCTTTGCAAACCACAGGTCCACACCTGTATGAAAGCTCCTGCGACACAGATCTTGGTTGAAAGTAAAGTACTATTTTACCCATGGGCTTGTGAAGGTCAAGGGTGATAGCTCTGTCCTGTTGCTTAATGTACATGGTACAGATCTTGAAACCCCTTTGTGCTTAAACCTTAGTGCTACTGGGCTCCTAAATACTGAGCACTTAAACATTGCATGGGCAAATGCAATAATATCACCTGAGCAGTTACCACAGAAGATGTTCCAGCCTTGGGCATTACAGACTGCAGACTTGTATAATGCATAAACTAAATTCTTCCTTGTATATTAAAGACTTCTCTTGTTCAAAGAATCTCTTTACACAGCCATGATTAGGGGAGATCGTTTATATTTGCGCAGTGCTGACCTTTACCATAGCAGGAGATCCTGGGTTTTACTCAGTATTTATATATAATACATTATTATATAATAAATATATAATGTAATATATAATAAATATATAATATATATTTATTTACTCAGTGCTTTTGGTTGATAAATCATTTGTGTTTAGGTACTACAAGAAATAATTTTGAAGGGAAAAAAGTGATTCACTTAGAATATGAAGCATATACTTCGATGGCAGAGACTGAAATAAAGAAAATCTGCAGAGATGTTAGACAGAAATGGCCATCAGTCAAACACATTGCAGTGCACCATAGACTTGGGTATGTATATACAGACCCCATCCTTCTGCAAGTGGAATATTAATCCTTGTCTGGTGCATGGCTGTGCTTACATAGTTGCAGGATGTGCAGGAGTCTTTATAAACTGTAATGCAGCAAAGCTGCCTGCAGGATCAAGCTCTTGCTGCAGAGCTAAGTTTCGGAAATCGTCTTTTCAAAAATGTGCGTATTGGTAGTGTTTGCTGGAGTCCACTTTTAGCCTGCAGGATCCTTGATGCTGGTGTGATGGTTTGAAAGTGGGGAGAAGGGATTGAGATTTCATTTCAGGGAGGGGGAGGCTGTTGTTTTGTTTTGTCTTTTTTTAAAAGATGTGAAGTTGGCAGCACTTTCTTTTTTCTTCTCTCTTCCATTGAGGTGCTGCAGAATGTTCTTATTGTCAGATTTAAGTCAAATTATGCCATAGGGAACCTGAAAGCTTAGACTGTGGGGAGGGGAGAGGCATGGTAATTGCCAGCCATGCTTGCCGGAGAACCTCCTGTTGTTCCTTGAGTCTTGGATAAGCATTTTCTGTTGGGTTCAAAACAGAGAATACTAGTGTCTGACGTACTCTTGAGCCTTCACGGTTCATCAGATTTCTCACTGAAACTAGCAAGATTTGCAGAGTCTGTTGCAAATGCTTGTTTCCTTTTCTCTCAGCAGAAGGAACTTAGAAGGTGATCGCAAAGGGTAATATTAACTCTGAGGGGTAGTTTCCTTAGATTTCCTGTATAGTCAACAGTCTCTTGGGGGCAGTTCAAAGCATTTAAGCCTAAATTTTTCCTATGAACTGTTTGCCAGAGGAGTCTTACTATAGAGGGAGGGTTGGGAGGCAGCTTTTGGGAATGCTACCCTTGTGAGGAGCAAAACAAAACCTTGTGCTACTTCTGTTAAGTTTGGAAAACAACACACCAAACAGGAAAAACTTCATAATTTGAAATCAGAATTTGTCAAAAATTAAGTTTCATTGCAAAATCTGCATAGTTTGAGGCACTTAATTTCTTCTTTCACAAATTCTTGTGCAAACTGAGATGATTTCTTAGGTTTTCAGATAAGAACTGGCTGTTTCTAACTTGTTATTGTTCATTATTAAGCCAGCTTCCAGTGAGTTTCCTATGCGTTGTTGCAAGTTAGCAGTTTTCCTCTCTTAATTCTATAGACTATATTTTAAAAAAAGAAAGAATGGAAGAAAGAAGCCTATGTCTGGTGGGTTTATTTATTCTGAAGCGTGGAGTTCTCACATCTGGTACTGATTTTGGTTGTGGTTTTCTTTCTTTCAAGAAGTGTATAATCTTTTGGACATGGCTTGACACTTCCTCAGTATGAATGAGTCAGGAGAGCGTATGGCCAGAATACTGACGTGACATGGCCGCAACTTTTGGGTGCTCTTGATGTTAAGCATTAGCTAAAGCTGCTGTTGTTCCTCTTCTCTCCCTAGCGTGGTTCCAGTAACTGAAGCAAGTGTAATTATTGCAGTCTCCTCTCCACACAGAGCAGAATCCCTTGAAGCTGTAATGTACTGCATCAATACCTTAAAAGCATCTGTCCCAATATGGAAAAAGGTATGTTTGGGGACAAATTTGATTTCAGGCCTGTGCCAGGGTCTTACACAGCTGGGCTAAAGGCTGCTGCTGCTCTTAAGGGAAGCAGCTGAAGCATTACAGGCAGCAGTTGCTTCTGACGGGCTGCCAATGTCTAGCACCAGTTTCCTCTAATGCAGCCAGGCCCATCTGTGGCAGGTGGGGCCTGGCAGGCCCTCCCTTGCCTGTACCATCCAGCTCTTCTTCCTTTTAACGCCATCGTGGGGTCAAAGTGAAGGAGCCCTGAGCTCTTCTCTTTTGAGTGGCAATACTAAGTTCTGCATGGACTTGTGGAAAAACTTTGAGTCAGCTTTGGTTTGGACAGCACTGCAGTTTGCAAGTAAAAGTGGCATTTCTTGTCTGTATTCCCCTCATCCCTGTGGCCTTGAGAAAACACAAAGCATTAAGCAACAGCACACAATGAAGGGATGAGCAGAGGTCCCAAAGCTGGTATGGGCACACAACAATGTGTGCAGAGACCAGCCCAGGTCTAGGAAGAGCCTCATTGCATAACCACAGTGTTGCAAGGAAGTAATGAACATTACCTCTGCCTTCTTTCCCAGGCAGAACTTGGCATGTGGTAACAGTGATGTTCTCTGCATTACTCCACTTTTCTGACACCTCTTTCAGGAGACTGAAGTTCTGTGGTCTCAGAAAGAACAACCAGGGGCTCAGAGCCCTGCTGAATTTGCTGCTTAGGACTGGACTGCTGCTGGATAGTCCAGTCTGTCCTGAAGATCTAATACTTACTGTGTTTCGTGTATTGTTGTAATTTTTATTTTTTTAATATTGACATTTTGTATACACTTAAATACTCTCCTAAAAATGAGAGTCAGTTAACATGGCAATGTGTAAAAAGGGCAGTGTCAAACACGAGTGCTGTGTACTCTACAGCTTTTACACCATTTCTTCTAGGTCTCTTTCTTGAATTGACTTCAGTATAGATGGGCCCTTCTAAATTTAATGGGACTCGGCCCGAGGTTCAACAGTTGCCCACATGTAAGTCAGTATGTTCTAAGGGTGCTGCCCTTTTTTCTGTTTGCCAGCCAAGTGCTGTGTAGTCCTGTTGTGATCAGTAAATAATAGCAGGATGGCTGTTGAGTTGTTTGGCCTGGCTTGTGGCTGTATGTAGCAGACTCCCACAATATTTCCCATTCTTTGTTTATATTTGCAGGAGATTTATGAGGACGAATATTCTTGGAAAGAAAACAAGGAATGCTTTTGGGCAAATTCAGAAAAGTAACTGTACTCTTTTAAAAATAAAGTGTTACTGCTCCTAATGAGCATACTGGTTTAGCTTTGAGTTGTTTTTACAGAGAATCTATATGTTTTTAAGCAGTTTTAATAGACATTTCAATCTGAATAATTTAATTAGGACTGACTGAAATGAATGAGTAATAATTAGGGTTTTTAAGTGTTCTTGACTCTCCTTTGAAATTACCTTTTTGTGCATTTTAACATGGAGTCAGTTTTTAAAACAATCTTCCCTAAAATTCTTGGTTGCAAGGCGTTTAGTCATCTGTGATTTATACTGCTTTAATGCCTTTACATTGGTAGTCTGTGTTCGCTGTATGCATGGGAGGTCACAACAGGACAATTGGATTTTTTTTAATCTTAAAAAAAGTCCTGAGTAGTTTAATTTTATATGATTGCAGAATCAGTTTGCAAGCTTTATGCTATTTTGACATTCTTGTAACATGAAAGCTACTTGAAGTAGATTAAACATTTTGGTACAGACAGAGAAGAAAATATAAACTATACCCCAGAGTTATTAACTTTTTAGTAGTGGTTATGTTCCAGTAGCTCTGTCTCACAGAAACATTTTTACTGTGCAGCTGATATTACAAGTCCTTTGCATTAAAAAAATATGGACAGACCTTGATTCAAAGTGAGATCTAATACTCTACCAGCAACAAACTTGCATTAGCAATAACACTCAAACCTGTAACTACTTAATGATATCTAGACATGATTAATTTTGAAAGAGCTTTTTTGGCCGTGTAACTGTATGGTGCGGCAGAAAAAAAAAAGCCAGCTATTATTACAAATAGAAAACTGTAAGTTTAATTAGTTTTAGTAGTTTGACTTTAGACATGTTAGGATTCAAAGTCGTCGAAATGGATTAGTTTTTCAAAGGAAGGTGAGTCTACTGAACTTTTTGCTGTTTATATATGCATTTATATTCACATTTACGATTTTAATACAGTTTTTCTCGTTACTGTTTTGAAACCTAGTTAAAAGAGAAAAAGACTGACATAATACGCCTGTGCTTCCACTGGAAACAATGGGCTGCTCATCTGAGTAAGATCATTTTATTTATATTATTGTACTGTGCCATGATAGTGTTTAGATGCTAAGAGCTCCAAGTCCCATTGTGTATGGCATTTTTACTAATGCTGAGAGGCAGTTTTATCTAGTCATCATTATCAGTGTAGACAAGATAGATATAAAGGAAGGGAAATGAGGTAAAGAAAAGTAAAATGATTTGCCCAAGTTTATATATCATTACATCACACAACACTTAAGCCTCAGCTGTATAATCCATTTCATTGTGTCTGCAGTAAAAATCTACAAACAGCTGCTAGCTGCACAAAATAAAATGAGAAAAATAGGCGATGATCTTTTTTCCCCCCCGGTGATCTCAATCAGTTTTAATACTTAGTGATGGTTACTGTATCTGGATTAAGTAAACCGCAGTGAAACATACAACTTCAGGCAGAAGCATGGTTAAACTGTGCTTGTTAACTTACTGATGCACTCTCCTCAGTGGAAGTGAGCAAGTCCTTCCTCTGCAGGACAGCAGCTGCTCCTTGCGTGCTTACACATACGCAGCCTCCAAACCATGTGGGCCCTACCATCTAGGCAGAGCTGAGCAAGTTCAAGGTTGAATTTTCCTTTGCTTTGGAGGTTGGAGAGAAGGCCTCTGCTATTTGAATGTCATTTTTACCAGGAATTGTACAGAATCCTGAGTACAGATCACTTCCTCTGTCAAATAATACTTTTTGTTTTTAGAAAAGAAAGAAATACACAAACTTTCCCATTTTTGGTGTTCATTTTTCCATGTTCGTGTTTGCTGTTACCATGCAACTAATTAGTGTATTAATTTCACAAAAATAAATGGCTAGCTTGCCTTGTAGTGGATGGTTTATGAAGGAAGTAAAACCTGTGCAGTGCTTGCATACTGGTGCTGTGCTCTGATACAGAAAAATAGTGGTATTTAGAACAGTTAAATTGTACTCGGGGTCCTGTGATCCAGGGGCAATTCCTGTGTTGCACTAGTGCCTCTCTAGTGCTGCAGTCTCCTGGAAGATTTCTCCAGGGTGACCTTAAGTGCACCTTCCCCATCAGTAATGCAGCTGGGAAGGAGGGTGCAGAAAAGAAGAGAAAGAATAATTGTGTACTTCCCCACAGTGACCAGGAACAATGAATGGAAGAGATGTTGTACTGAGTCACAGCTGAGTGTTACAATGTGTGTACGCTGCCATGGTCAAAACAATGAAATGTCATTTTGTGTCCCTAGCTGTGCATGAGGCAAGTACTGCTTTGTTCTGGAACAATGATGTATCAGTCTTGTGTAACTTTGGGTTCTTCAGCTGGCATCTAAAAGCGAAATGGAAATGCCCCTAGGAGGGATGATGTGCATAATTAGAGGTAAAATGTATCTTACTGAAATTTTAAGTCCATACTCCGAGCTTGGTGTTCCGGCTCCCTCTGTAGGGCTACCCTCTCTGCTAGGGCAATATTGTCGTAAGAGGGCAAATTACTCTGTTCTAAGATAGCTGCCTAAGGCTATGTCTGGAGTGACCCAGAAGTGCTTCCAAATTTCCAGGCCAGGGGATGAATCCCAGCTGTGCCTGACTGCGTGTCAGGGAAGGATGTGGCTGCACATGTCCTGGTTTCCATACATGCAGGACTCGGCTGCTGGATGAGGGCTACCTTGTGTTCTGGTGAGGTCCGTGAGTGAGATGATAGGCAGCTGCAGATCAATATACAATGCAGTCCTAGCTTTCTGGGACGAGTCCGGCTGTTTCTCTGCCTTGGTTATAGGGGAGGGTAATCCCACCCCTCTGTGCCTCTTCCAGCTGTATCACAGCATGCTGTAGAGGTGGTGGCTCCAGGTGCAGACAGATGTTCCGGGAACAGACGCTGCAGACCAGAGGGTCATCGTATGATTCCTGTAGAGATCTGCCAGATGAGGGGTGTTTGTGGACGGGAAGCGCATGTCTTCAGAGCAAGAATTTGTCCTTCTGAGAAGATGTCTTGTCTTGGCTGGCAGCATTTGAATACGCTGATCAATCCCTTTGTCTGGCAGAACGTCCATGTACCAGCATTGCTTAATTTTAAGAGTTTCCTTTCCTGATTTTGATCTTTCATTCTGCTCTGTTCTCAAGAGAAGCTCAGCCTGATGCATACTATGAAAACAGTAACTGATGGATTGTCATGAAATAAACGAGGCGGCGGAGGGACTGTGTTATAAGGAGCCTACCCAGGAGATGGCAGCCGAGAGACGGCTGTGCGGGAGGAGCGGCTCCCAGCCTGCCCAGGTGTTGGCTGTGCTGGGAAATACAGGCGCTCGCATCGGCTGTCACTCATGAAAGTGCCACTGTTGCATTCAGGAATGAAGCCTTTAGATTGCTCAACTTTAAACTAGATATTTGGCTTTTCTCTCAGCTCACTTTTCCCACAGCTGTTCAAGGAATTTGTAGTTTTATAGACTAACGCATTCGTTTGCTCCATCAAAAACATTAAAAGGAAAAAAACTGCTAAAACTAATTATTAACAAAGTGAAATTGTCTGTGAAAGGAGACAGTGCTACCCCTTGGCCCCCCAGAAGCTCTGAAAACTCAATCTTGAGCTCTTCCATTAAGTGTCCTGTGGAGGTGCTTGAAGAAAGTGAGTTAAGAATAGGCCAATGACTATAAATCAGCAGTTTCTTTGAGTACCTTAGACCTGTTTTTTAAAAACAAATCAACCATACAATTTGACCTTATCAAGTGTCACAAAAATTAGCATCCTGATGTATCTTTATAGCAGTTCTGTTTTAAAAGTTCCATTTTGACTATTTTAAGAGAAAGAGGCAAATACATTTTAAAAACTGCTAGCACACCAAAGCCTGTGATTGCATATGAATAATTGGTCATAAATGAGGGCAGAAAGGTTGACTTAAAAGATAGGACTGAACTTTTCTGAGGCTGTGAAAATTATGTACACTTTATTACCTTTAAAGGCAATAAAAAGTTGAGGCAATTAGCAATAGATTTTGAGATGCATTTTCATACCTTCATTTTCTTTAGTCTTTAATTTGCAAGCTTTTGTTGTACCTCAGTTTTGGATATAAAAGGTAATACGCAGAAGTCAGCCTATAAGGAATCTGGCTTTCCATTCTGCAGAACACTGAGACTTGGTGAAAGATGGAGTTTTGTGCCATAAGATTAGGGTCATCTGGTTCTGTATTATGGAAGTGTTAAAGTTGCTAGCCTGAATGTTTATGCACCACTGTTAAAAGTACGGAGGAGTTGAAAGCGGAAAAAAAGAAGGAAGCTCCGTGAAAGTGGCTAGTTTTCAGGTGGTGATTACTGGCATGACTGTCTTCCTATTGTCTTCCTATTCACAGCCAGGTTCCTCCCTCCCTCCCTCTCCCACCATGCTTCTGCTGAAATGGTGCGTTCGGCTTTTCCAGTGTATGGTGGGGAGTAGCCAGAGCTGGTGTCAGGACATGCTACTGCTGACCAATTCTGTACAAAGTGCAGGGCATGAGACTGGCAGAATACAGTGTAATTTTAGATGCCAGTGATGATAACCCCATGTTTATAGGAAGGCCTGACCATGGTAAGGTTTTAATGCCAACTATTCAACTAGAGCTATTCAAATACAGATCTTTTGCACTAATGTGAACTGACTTACACTACAGTATAGCTTACCGGTAGTGTTATACTCATGACTCTAACCTACAAGACTTCAAGTGCAGCTTCTTTGTATACCTAGCAGAGTCATCCCCTTAGGGTTTTCACTGTGTGCTACTGGAACAAAGACATATTTGGCCCCATATTATGTAGTGCTTTTTCAGTAGCATTTCTTCTCTTTAGGGTGCTGTTTAAAAAGAAATGAGTCTGTGTTCAGCAGTATTCTTGTTTTTATTGTAGTAACGCTGTTAGGCCCTTAGGTAGGCACCACAGTGAAACAGTCCCTGCTCCCATAGAGCTTACATGCTAGCTTTCAGAAGTCAGTTTGATTATAAACTTTCTTGTACATCCCAAATCTATACATAGGCTCATATGACACTAACTCTGATTTTGGACTTGATTCTAGTGCTTCAAGAAGTCAGCAGCTAGATTTCAAGACCAGAATCAGACACAACTTGAGTTTGCTGAAGGTATTCCTGACTTTTCTTGCTGCAAGCACAAACAAGCACATGCTGAAGCTCAACATTTCAGAATATTATTTCACCTGTAACGTGCTGTTTCAAAAACATAAAACTGAAAAAAGAAGCAACCCCTTGCGCATAATACAAAATATACATAATATTTCCGGCATTATTTGCGGCTGTGCCAACTTAAAAGTGCAATAGACTCACCCATTACAAAAACTGAATTAGCCATTTAAGTATTAATTGTAAAAGAAAAATAAACTAGTAACTTGAAGTGGTTAGGATACAAAAACCTTACCCATTGCTATGCCTTCCCTTTATTTTGGGAAGAAGTATTATGTCCAGGCTGGGGGGAAAATCCTGTTGTCTGGGACAAAATAAACCCCAGTGAAGACTAGTGAATTGAATCATTGCTACCTGATTGATAAACTGTTAAATCCCCAAAGAAGTTGGATGTCAGATACTGACCTGTACCTCCCACTGAAGGTGGAAGAAGGAAATCTGGCTGAATGCCTAAATTTCCCTTGCAAGCAGCACCAGAAATGAAAGATGCTGCCATCTGCTGCGTTGTGAAATTCCCCCTCTGGCCTGGAGTGCATGACCCTGGTTATGTAGGAGCTTCCCACACATACGGGTGTAGGGTTTTGTTTTCTTCCTCACAAGTTTATACAAGAATTGAGGCAGACAAATTTCTATCTTTACTTTCAGAGCATTTGCCCTCAGGGTTTATAATTACAAGTCAAGAGCTTATTCTTTAGCTTTATGCAATTGCTACTTTTTTTTTTTTTTAAATAATTKTTTTGGTCACAAACTCAGCTGATGGCAACAAGCTTGTTTGACAATCGAGATCAGAATCTGGATTGTTTTTCAGAACGTTAGAAAAAACCCAAACACCCCAAAACATAACATTTCATAGATACAAAATAAATCCAAAACACTTACAAAACTACACTGAGCACAATCCAGCTGTCACTACAAATGAAGCTGTTCTTTGCCAAAGAGATGGTTGTCTCCTGACTGATTACTGATTAAAAAAGACTGAGTAAAACTTTCAAACGTGCTCAAGCCTAGTTTTCGAAGAGTCCCTCAGAAAATAATCTGAAAGGTACCTAAGCATAATTACAATCTAGCTTTGGGGGAAAGAAAACTTGACTTCGGGTTCTGAATCGGGCACATTTAAATGTTTTACTCTTCAAGTAAATCACCTCGAGTTGGAAACGATCTCACTTGCATGGCAGCATACATAAGGACAACACACACATCTTCTCTCACAATCAATTATAAGCATAACTGCCAGCCATGAAAGAGAAAGGCAGCCAAAAGGCCAATTCCCCTGACTGTTAACCAGCCTTACAGCATGGGCCTTTTTAAGACTGAGCTTTCATTAAAACCAGGCAGCATAACGGCATGTGATAAACTTGAGGTCTGTAACCAACACAAAGTCACCCAAGTGTTGTGCTCAGAGCTCCCTCCAGAGCACTACAGTACTTTACTGTATAAAACATAAGTTAACTTCATCAAGACATGGACATGTGGGACCAAATAAAATGTGACAGGTAAGGAGGTCATACTGAACTTTGGTCTCTTGGAGGGCACTGAGATGCTAAAGAAACAAGTGCAGTAAACAATTTACAGAGCTTAGATCTTCACTATCCTCTGTCCTAACGTGCGTACTTCCTCATTCATCATCCCCTTTAGTTCATTTCATGCTCTTAGTCTTGCAAAATCTTTCAGTACAGAATTAAAGGCAAGATCTTGACTGTCTTCCCTATTTACGTCAAAAGCCAAACTGATGTCAGAGGGACTGCGAGCGTAAAGCCCAGTGTAACAGCAGTGGTAGTGCTTCTTGAGATTGGAAAACCAATCATAACGTTGCAGAGAACATGCTGTAAGTGATTACAAAATTCATATTTTCTTCTCAGAGAGAAAGTATGCAGAAGGCAGTTACACATACCATTTGGCAATACTTCCCCAAAACAATGTACTTCAGTAATTTAGTTGTGACCTTAGTGCAAGGAATATGGTGACTTTTGGAACAGTTTGCCCATCCAGTTGTCCTGTAGCACCCAGACAGACATCTTCACACGCAGTTCCCACTTTATAGATTAGTTAAGACAAAGGTTTGCTGGTGCAAATTATTTCTCTAAAACAATAAGGATGGAGCTAGTCAATGAAAAAACGAGTTTTCTTCTCCCAGTCTGGAAGCAGTATTCACCACACATTCATCATCAGCTTAATAGAAAATGTCCTTTACACATATGGTACTTGTCAACTGAATTACGAACTGATGCTGTTCCACAATAATCTGAAATAAATTGCTCTGTTTCACTCTGCAGTGGATCAGGAGAAGGGTTGCTGGCACAATATGTTACTGTAAACTCCGGACCTGCCAGTTCTAAGGGCTAAGTTTGTTTGAAAGGCAAAAATTTACAAGAAAAGGCACTATAAATCATTTTTGAAAAAACCAAACTGTCCTGCAGTTACTCTTATAATAGAGTAGAATCTGTAAAATATTTTCATCTATAAAAAGACACTTTCATTAAAAATGTTTAAATGTTACTAAGCTTTAAGGCACTCCAGCTGAAGAACTGACTGGATCACAACTACTGTTGGTGGCTCAGATCTCCTCTCTTTATCTACATAACTCATCATCTTCAGTCTTTGTCCTTTGTGAGTTCTGTAATTTCATCGACATCTTCTATATCCTGTGTCATTTTCTCATACTGTCTCTTGAAGAAGCCAAGCTGTGAGAAGTATTAAAGTAACACCACATCGCAGTGAGTCATTGATAGTTATATTTCTCAGCTAAGCTAAATAGTGTGATGGTAGAAATGCACATGTGTGCATGCACACACATACAGTGTTTGATCTGTAGATAATTCCTAACTCTAAAATGAAAGGAGCTGGGCCTTAAACTCCTGCCTGGTGTGACTAAATCCCAGAACAGCAGTGCTGAGTAGCCAGTTGTGTCCCTGCCAAGATACAGGCATCTCCATGCTGCCTTGATGTGCCAAGGAGCCCTTCAAGCACCAATGCCCTGGCACACAGAAAAACTTTTCTCTCCCCTTAATCTAGGTATCCTCTGTGAATGACTTTTTGCCCTCACCCTTCTCTGGTCTCTTTTTGTCTGTTCAGTGTATATTCTCTCCATCCTTGCTTCTAATCCCCAGCCTTGCCCACTGGGAATATCGTGGGAGTTCAGAGCCCAGCTGGGGAGTTACGGAAGGAGGCAGGCAGCGTCAAAAGGAAAAAAGTAAATGCCACAGCCCCTGTTTTGAACCATTGGAAACTCATATCATCTTCACGTTGCCAATTTCTGTGGGGATCCATTTCAGAATTTTGATTTTTAAAGCCCTTCTAAATGATCCCATCAAGGGTGCAATGCCAATGCAGTATTATTCATACCACCAAACTGCATGTGCGCTTTTGTTCAGCACCGGAGAAGAGAGATTCCAAAGACAATAGCCCAAATGTATTTATCCCTTTCTGCTTTTCTTTTTAAGAATATAAACACCTACTTACTTTCCACAAAACGGCAACCAATACTAACAGCAAGAGGAGTCCAGCCAATATACTGCCAATCACAACACCAACGGGTATCTCGGCTTTCTCATCCGGCTTCATTATTGTAACTGGGATCTGAAAGCAGAGAGGTTGTGCATTAGGGGTTAATGTTAACTGCATATAAAGCAGGATTTGTAAGCCAAATACTTCACTACTCAAGAATAGCTGGACTGCACACATGACTGGAACACACCAGGCAATTACAGCCCTTTCACTGGTGTCCACAGGTACCTCATTGCACCACCATGGCACACAGCAGTGCCAGTTAAGGATGAGGGGTCCTCATCACTCTTGGCCATACACAACAGGCAGAGAAGCAATCTCTTCCTGCCAGCTTTCTGCCTCTCCAATAACAGGAGGTCTTTCAGAGTTGTTCCCGTAGTGCAAGGACACACCATCACTAGGTAAACCAGACATGCTTACATGCAGGCGGGGAATAGCCTGGTGTAGAGCACCATCTGCTCAAAACAGACTTCTGCTGCATCAGCTGGAGAAGAGCTGCTTCCAACCAAGCATTGTCAGAGCCTGTTATCTGTGGTGGGCAGCTGTAGGAGGCAATACTAATCATGGAGGCCAGACACCATCATGCTCTCACTGCATCTGCTGAAATTTCTCCCCTCCTGCTGGGCAGGTACCTCTGTCTCCTTTGTCTGCTGTTCCTACCTTCTGGGAAACAACTAACAACTTGTTAGATCTTCTTACGTTAATCTGTGTTCTCCTGAGTCAACTGCATGAATTTGCTGTAAGGTGTATGGGTCAAACAGAAGCGTTTCTAGCTCATCTATACTTCCTGAACTACAAGCAATACCAGAGAGCTTCCAGAACGGCATCTGGAAGTTAGTTTTCAGGTGATACCATATCTAGTTGGATTGGGTATGACCAACTATACAGTTACGTATAACATAGTTGCTCAGGGAGACATTGCTGTAATATTTATGAACTGTCAAATCTTTGGATTTAATCTTGGAACGACATGCATTTAGCATGAAGGTTTTTTTTCCTTCCTGAAACATGATAAAAGAAGTCACGTTGGTTTACTTTCTCAGGGTTGCTTGCTCAGTGCATTTGTCTGGTGTAATTTAATCTTAAGCTTTCTGGGAAACTTGCACTGGACTTACATCTCAGTGATTTAAGTCATTTCTGCTGGAAGGCTTCAGTGTTGTGCTAGGTGTGGCTATGTGTATTCATTTCACTGAGGCAGGATGGCTTTGTTTATTTTCTAACCGAATGGCCATAATGATGATTATAGCAGGTTAACGTTCTGTCCTCCAGCTGGCAGTCCTTTCCAACTTGGAAAAAATCTGAAAGCTTTTACGCAAAGATACCTAAGCAGCTTCCCCACATAGCATCACAAGGCAATATTAATTCATTCGGTTACACAGCAACCCAGCTCATCCAAACTAAAGAGCCAGTCATCTCATATGTATGTGCAGTTTGCCTAGTAATGCTTTCTCCATTAGATTAACAGTGAAGTGGCACTGTTGGAGAGGTAAATCGATGCCTAAGAGCAAGTATCTTCCCTGAAGTGGTCAGTAAGACACCATGGCTGGGATTCACCTCATCTAGTGTTATATGTACAATATAGTTCCTTGGCTTCCAATGGAGAAGGATAGGCTCTTTTAGGGCCTAATTCACCCTACTTATTTTCAGGATCATCTTTAAAATGAGATTAATTCCATCTCAGAAATACCTATTCTTTTTACGGATTAGGGTTTATAGAAGGGCTAACTCTGATGTGGATGACTAATATGGATATTAAGTTGGATGAATCCTACCACCCTCATCTAAAATAAGAGGGTAAGTAGGGAAATAAACTCAGATTGCTTCTGCACGGTCCTATCCCCAAGGAAGTGTGAAGGGCAAAGACTGGGTATCGCTGCTGGCCTGCCAAGAAGTATATGCAGTGCTGGGCACTGACTCTCTCACTGAAGCGTCAAAGCAAACTGTCTGCCCTAGGAAGAGTGTACCTCTACCAGCTGGCACATTTTCCAAGACGTCTCACAGGGCAAGAGGCTATCAAGTAAGGATCGGGCTGTAAACCTCACCAAAAGCCACTGTGTTTCTTAGGAGCCCTGTGGATAACTTTCAGGGTCTGTTCAGCCACTGCCTTAGCTGTAAAAGTCCCAGCTGCAGATGTTTCAATGACTGGCTGAGGAATTACCTTTTATTTGTCAACTGGCTTAATCAACAGTCATCTGAATAATTAATTCTGGTTCTCCTGAAATCACCAACAGAACTGCTGGTAATGTAAATTTGGCAGTATCGTGCTCCAACTGTGCAAAAATACCTAGTAATACATGGTTTATGAGCTACCTAAAAAGCCTGTGCAATTAATACACAATGCACATATTCCAATTAATGAGTTTCATCTCCTAGCAGAAATAATACCATGCCGCAAAGCTGAGGCACTCAGCACATTTCAAATACAGGCATGTAATATTTCTGCAAAAACATGGCATTATTTCCAGAACTACACATATATTCCCTTTGCTTCTTCAGGCACTGGAGGTTTCCCTGAATACAAATGGGTCTATTTAGAGGTTCTTCACAAGAAATGGAGTGATCCATGAGAAAACAGTGACAAAAAATAGTACTGAATTATGGTCTTATTTCCACATTGAGATAGATCAATCAATAACCGCCTTCGTACATATTTAACTGAATTTTCCTTTGCCTGTGAATGGATTATGCTACACATTCTCACAGATATTTGACTCCCTTACTAACTTGCATTTTGGTCTTCAATGGCCTTGGTTATTTTTATGGATAGAACAGGCTGGTAAATCCTGTAAAAATAAATCTAAACTTAGTATTGCAAATGGAAGAGTGTTCCTCTATAGATAGGCCAAGAGAACAAGGTATCTTTTTATTACAACAGCACCACAGCGCTAATGTATTCTTCAAGTCTTGTTTATGTTTGTGTGTAGCAGATGGAAACCTTGGGAAAAGGATTCTACACTAATAAAGCGGTGGTTTGAAGACTTTTCTTGAGATGAGCTGTGTCTATATTGTCCATATGACAGCCATTCCAAATGCAAAAAATACTCCACATTCTTTTACAAATGAGATTAAGTATATTTGCTGGAGACCTGTGCCAAACATCTGTCTGCAAACATCAAACCAAATACACTTACAGAAGTAAGACTGTAAATCAGATTTGTGAAAATGTTTCCCAGAGCTCATTTATCTACAACAATTAATTCCATTGCAGAAAGAAGTCCAAATTTTGATCTTTTCGTGAAAAGGAAGCTAAATGAATTGCAGAAGTTTCTAACTGAGTTTTGCTGATAGTTCTACAATCTATTTGAGATCTACAATTTTAACTAAGTCAGGTTTATGTAGCAGTTGGCTGAAATGAAAACACTTCAGTAACTTAAGGGAGGTTGTATATAGCCAAAAGGATACATTAGTTCATATAAATAATAAAAAACATAATCAAATGTCATCAGAGTTTGTAATTTGCTATGTACTTCTAAAGGACACTGAAAATTAAATATTATCACTTTAATACAGTAAAAGATCGAGAAGTTGAACAAATGTACTTATCTATCACTTACAGTTAGGGTATTCTCTCCAATTACAAATAACTCAGGGTTATGCGTATCAATTTTTGCCTCTGCAGAGAGTTGTAATGTCTGGAAAGTTAACTGAAAGAGAAGATTAAAAAAAAAGTGTAAAGCTCTATTACAGGGCAAATTGATTAGAATGTAGACATCCTAAAATAATTCTCTTGCTTTGAAATGAAGACTTCAGAACCAGAAAAAAAATCACAGTATTAAGAAAATTAAAATGATCTCTTTAGTTGTCCCAAGCTAACATGTCTATGAAAATAATAATGTATCAGTAATACAGACTTAATTTTGCTGTTCTTACTTATTAGCAATGAAACTAGAGAACTGGCTTTTTTTCTTTAACATACAGTTCAAGCAAAACAGGAGGAGTTGATTATATATCCATTTTTATAGTTATTTCAAAGCTGTCACTGCTGCTAGCAGGGAAGAGATGGAGGGAAAAATAACGTGAGAAAGGGAGAAATAGCTCAGCAACAAAAGGCAGATGGGGATATCTCTCTGGCATTTGAAAGTAATGGAAACTGGATGTTCTTTCCTTTTTTTCCCCCCTCACCTCTGTCCAATGCTTCTGTTTTTCCCCATTTATTTTTTCCTATCACTATCTGTTCCTCTCCACTGCTCAAATTCTGACTTCGCTCCCTCAGCTTAAACAAAGACGATGACAAAAATCTTAAGCCAATTCCCATTTGAAAAGGGACCTTGTGCCAGATCCCACTTCCCTCTGTGCACGTGTCAAGAGGAGAGGAGCATGGCTGTGCAGACACTGCTAGCTCACCACTGCTCTTCTCCCCGTGCGGCGGGCACGGAGAGCCCCGTTTCCTATAGCACCACCGGGAAGGGCCTCAGGTTCATGGGAGCATGGGAGCACTCACCAGCCATACCAAATGCAATGCCTGCTCTGTCATTTTGCCTCCTCAGCCATTTCTCTGTGGCAGGGCCAGGTTTGGTGGGCTTGACACAGGGAACATGAGCAACCGTGGGTCCGCAGCAGCCGACACACACGGAATTGACCGTCCCTGCAGCATACAGTTATCGCATGCCTGCACTGTGGCCATCTGCCCAAGTGGTCTGTCCTGTGCTCCTAAATGTTTAGAAACCTGCCTGAGCGCTATTCAAAGCACCTTGTTAATTCCTAAACACATCTTTCTTTGCTTTGCTTAGCAGGTACCGGCAAGCCTGCTATCCCCTTCTTGGACAATGACTGATTGCCACTAAATAAAAAGGCTGATTATGTGCATTATTGAGTGCTCGCAAGATTATTTGCACTGAACATTGACAATCAAATAGAAAATAACAAAATGGGAGATGAGAGGAAAACTGTGACATGCGATCTTTCCTTCCCATCACCCAGTGGTAAACAAATTATTTCCACTCACTTTCTTGCAAGGGTAGTAACCTTTTGTTCAGGTCTCCACCTTCTGCATACCTGACAGCACTAACAAGGGTTTGATTTGAAAAATACAGACTTCAAAGACAGACAGATGCTTTCCTTCACACACTTGCATAAGTCTATTACATTATCAGCCTGACCTTTTCCTTTTAAGAGCTGAATACTAAAGCTGACAACAGCCCTGCTGTTAAATGTCAATACCTGCCATAAGACTCGCCAGACAAACTAAGGAGACTGCGTCATGTTCCTGATGCTCTAGGCAAACTCAGGACTCCAAGATAGTTTGGTTGGTTGCCTAGCTAAGAAGCAAACATGGTCTCATTTCAAAAGTCTGGTAATTCATGATGAGTTATATCCTGGAGGACACATGGTGATTTAAAATGGGAAAGTCAAGATATTATTGATGGATATTTTTAAGCATCCTGTAGGTCTTCAAAGCAAGGACTGTTTCCTTGACACCAAGTCTAATAAAAACAAAAAAATCAATTAAAAAAAATTTCCACACCTCCTCTAACAAATATAACTGGCAGCACTAACAGGCTTTTGATATTTTGATGTGACTTAAAATGATCACTAGGTAGGCTGTGATGTTCAAAAGCTAAAAGCAACATTATTTTCCAGGCTCTGATGATACTGTACTCTGCTGTCCTATGTTGAGTTTTGTGGAAACTGTAGTTCCCCTTGAATGAATTTAACAGATGCAGAAAATGTTTTTTGCAGCTGTGAAGATTGCATTATCACAGCATTTTCTTAGGTTTTGTGCTGGACTGAAGGTTATAAGCTCCATTATGCAGCCTCGCTACTTACTTTACTTTTAGATTCAAGTTTTCAATCTGGAAAAACACACACAACAATGTAAAGTAAAGGAAGGTCTTTCTAGATTGGAAGGTCTCTTTATTGAACTTTGAAAAAATATCAGGAGTTAGGAAATATTTAAGTATTGGATCCTTCATGAAGGTGCAGCTGATACTCACAGCAGCAAAGGTTCCGTTCCAGATTCGGGTGGACACGTTCACAAAGTACTCTCCCTTCAGCATAACGTCTTCCAGTTTGCATGCGATGGTACTGCACTTCACATTCTTACAGTTCTTCCAGGGGAAACAGCAAGGAGAGGCAATAGCATGCATTAAAAAATACACCTTAACAAATGTTCTTTCAACATCCAGATATTTTGCCCTTGCCTTTGCCATTCTGTGCATACAAATTAAATGCTCGCAGGCTGTGAAGAACATGCACCTTTTCTTCTATCTAAGGCAGATGCAGTATGTGTGAGAACATCCATAGGCTGCATTCCTGCACTGTGAATGAAGAATGCCACCCTCACCACAGCTGTCCCCACAGGTACAGCAGTGGGCTTGTAAGGATCAGCTCTGTGCCCCTGTACTGCGGTACTGCAGCCCTGAGTCTTACTCACCAGCTCTTTGGAAGCTCTGAAGTTCTCTTTCGTGAAAGATGCAGAATAAGGTCTTTTCCGTATTTGCAGTGGATTTATCTGAGCTTGACAAGTAACACCTCTGGCCTAGGAAAGATGGCAGGAAAGAAATTGGATGACATTGTACTCAGGAGTTTATAGTCATCATAACAATATATATTTCTGGGATGAGATGATGGCTGTGAAAGGCTAGATTGTGAATTATATAACACTGGATTCTTTAGGAAACTAAGAGACTGTATGTGGGTTTGGTCAGAATGAAATGCCTCTTACAGTAATTTCTTTCCCCCCACATTGACCTGAAGGGTTTGTCCTGATCTGAAAATCCATTTTTACTATAGCCTTCCCAGGAACTTGGAGAAGGATGTAGCTGAAGAGTTCCAGAGTCACATGAAAAGTCAGCCGTTGACCATAAAGATGATCCACATCTGCCAAGTAATAGACTAGTGTACTGCTGACATCGAGGTCCTACCCCTTCCCTTTATGAGGAAGGGACAAGGAGAAAGGGCATAGATTCTCTGACTCTCAGCCACACTATGAGGGAAATAATTGATGTTTATGGTACTGATTAAACCCCAGAACACAGCAGTTTATGTAGTTCAGTTCTTCACCTGATCTGTGGTGACTGCAGTTAGGTATATCAGTGGGTTGTCTTTGCTGGTCAATTCTGGAAGATAGATTTTTACAGATGCCATCTTTACTGGAATACTTCCTGTTGTTACCTGCAAAGCAAATAACTCACAATAAATTCAGGTAGCTATACTTACATATGCATAAATTATTTGATATAGCAAGAAAATCAGAAATTATGGATGAGTATGGAAGAACTGAACTCCTTTTGCATCAATGTTTGTTGTACTAAGACACTTACTAGGGTAGTAATTACATTATGGCAATAGTAAAGCAGTAAGTGTACTGTATAGCTTCAGGTCCCTGTCTGTTTCCTTAGCAAAGCTTGTATTAACTGCATGAAATATGTTTTGAAAAGCAAATATTCTGCCACAGCCAATAAGCCTGTTATTTAGTCCTTTAGAGTAGCAGTTATAGGAATGTAAATGGAACATAATTTAAGTTTCTTCCACGTTGCATATTTGGATCTAAGTTTTTCTGACTTATGTAATAAATGCTGTGATCTGGCTAGTTCTTGCATCTGGTTTGAGCGCTTAACCCTTGCCAACCTTCAAGTTCAAAGTCCAAGCCTGCAAAGACTTGTTTTCCTTTATCAAGTCAGCAGAAGACAAACACGCTTTGTGAAAAAACAGTCTAAGTTGGCCTAAAGTTAAGCATTAACCACCTTCTAAATATGTAAACAGTGCAGGACCAATCCCTCCCCCATTCTACTAGTGCAGTAAGTGCAAATTTCATCCTTAACCTCATAAAGACTGTAAGCATTTATCCTCCAGCTATTTGCAATTTTTTTTTCTTACTTGACTGATTCAAAGGCATCAAAATCAGACAGTGAAATCAGGAATGTTTTTTCAACTATGTTTTGGGACCAGGCTACAGGAGGAGGTAAGGCAGCTTCTCAAACCAGAACCAGAAACATTTACTAACCTTAACTGAGAAGTTGAACGTGGGGCCAATATCTTCAAAATTATTCACAGTGGAAGGAATGTTATGACCAGAGTATACTTCGTAAAAGTTGATGTTGGCAAGCCTAACAACCATAAAACAATACATTTCAATTTGGCAGCTGCTTTGAAAACATATGTTACTGGATGTGCCTTCGTGAAACAGGTCAGAAGTACAGTCAGAGGAAAAATCAGTCACTTGTACTGCTGTTTGAATTTTACAAAGTTGGTTAAGAAAATACATGGTGTACTGAAGCCCAGAGCTGGAGCGAGCATGTGAAGACAAGACAGGAGGGCTGCGTGAGACGCAGGCACTGCTCAGCCTCCTGCACCCCACGGTGTTTCAGTGCCGTACTGCAAGCTCCTCTCCCAGACACAAACTGCGACTTTCAGCCTTGCAGTTGTCTCCCTCCTCAGAAAGGGTCCCCCGACGGTCCCCCTTGGTACATCTATAACAGCAAATACCAACAGACTCCAAGAGAGATCCTGGGCCCTAATGCCATAGGCCACAGACAGGCTTGTTTCTACACTGCCTGGGTGTGGAAACACAAACAGCACCCTGCTTGCGTGCATAGTACATATCACGTAGCCCTCTGTCTCCTCTGGGCCACTTTCTTTAGTATTTATGGGTTTCAAAATTCAAAATTTCCTAAGTAACATGAGGGTGGTTGCAGCCCACCACAGCATGAAATTACAGGTGTGTGATGGAAGGACGTGGTGCGAGGGCCCGTGGATGCTCGAGGGTCTCAGCCAGCTGGGACCATGCTCAAAGACAAAGAAAGCATCCCTGTGTAGTGCATCGCATCCATGTGTGAACTGTGTCTGCTCTTCATTATTAGCTTTCATTAGGAGGCTAATTTGAGCAGTCAAAAAGCAAGCTGGGGAGTGAGTTAACAAGAAACAGGGGCTATCATGATTCCTACATCAGCTCTTCCTGTAGCACAAGGTGGAAATCCATCCTCTTTACCAGTGCTGCTCTCCCTGTTTAATCTGAGTAACATCTGTGCGTACAATCCCAAATTAACACGTGTGCAGTCTCACAGAGGTGCTTCCTGATCAGTTGTGCTCCTCCATACTGCATCATGGATCCTTTTCGATCCTCCATACTTCCTCCCATGGGCCCTTTCCTTGAAGGGCCTCCTCACAAGGCTTCCTAGGAAAACCCACGTGATGCATTTTCTGCTTCCTTATTGCTCAAATCTCCAGTCCTTCCAGGATGCGTAGTTTCAGGTTCCTTGTCCTTGAGGAGTCACTGGTAAGACTGATTCCCACCTCTTCTCCTGGATACTCAGATTAGATTTTCCCTAGAAAGGCTTCACTTAAGAAGACAAAACTTTTTTCTCAAGCCTTGTATTTTAAGAGGTTGCTCCTCAGCTACTTTACCTGCCTCAAGAAGGAACTATCTCCAGATATTTCCTAAGTGGAAGAGTGTAAAAATGAGCTAACTCCAAGGGAAGCATTTAGAATTGTACCTTAGCTTAATGTGTATTTCCTTTAGTTCTTTTAAATTGATTCATCTCCAAGAGTAACTAATCCTTTTTTGGCAGTAGGTATTCCTTCATGCCTTGACTTGCATAAGAATTTGCATTTTCTCATACTCAGGAGATGCACCTGAATTCAAACCCCTGTTTTTTCCTTCAGTAACTCTTATAGAATCCATGCCTGGCTCTTCTGAAGCATTAAGTTTCTGTTCATATTTCTCAGTTAATTAAATCTGCTGATTCAAGTTTGCACCATCTCAATTTCCTAGGAGGCTGCTTAAGTTGCTGTGCTAGCCCCCTAGTCAGATGCTCCTGTAGTCTCTGTGCTGCTGCTAACTTTAGTAGCAAACACTCTGTTTCTGCTGAAGTCTTATGCAACTTTCTCAGGGAGCTGAAAGAACTTGCATCGCTGACTCAAATGCTTCTCTGCAATTAAAATAATCTGAAAAATTCTGCATGACTCCAGAATTGGTACACTTAGCTGCAGTGAATGCAGGGCCTCTGAATATTCTGAAACTGCTGCTGCAAAGCAGGTTATTAAACTCATCTTCTGTACTGTGGTCCCTATTCCAGCTCAGGTCATCCTACGCAGCCAACCCTTGTAATTATGGTGATCTTTGAATATTCATTTCCTGAATTCATTGTTGCTGTGCACTTTTAAGCAGCTTCCTCTTTTTCAAATTTCTGTCATTCTTTGAATAATTACTATTTATTTTCCATCAGTTTGTTTACAAATTTTAGAATGCTTTGGGATGCAAAAGCATTTTTTCACCAAGAATTGGTGACCAAGTGCATCAAATGTAACTACATGTAGTTTATCCTAGAAACTGGGAAAGATAAACAAATCTTTTCTTTGATGAAAAGTAAAATAATCCTATCTTGATCCGAGAGTCAAACCAGTGTATTTTTGTTTCAGTTCTAATTTAAGTTAAACTGTAACTGAAATCATTCTTGTTTGGAACAGTAACAGACTGATTACTGTTTCAGTGCATCCCAAATCACCAGGGGTTTCCAGGGCTGAAGATAAGAGGTTTCAAGGGCATGATATGAAGATCAGTCATAAAGGGATTTTTGTCTGTCTCTCTCCCCCTGCCCGCCCAGCTGTCTCTCCTTACAAACTGCCCTTCCCAGGGTAAAGGATCCCTCTTGCAACAGCCCCGACGTGTCTTCTGCCGGGAGGGGAAAGGGCTGACACCAGGAGGGAAGGGGTAGGTGTGAGCCAGAGTCCCTGGGCGGGCGCGTGGGAAAACAGGGTGTGCTGCTCCTGATGCCAACCCAGCTGCAGCAAGGGGGAATCTGCCATGTGCCACCTCAGGTTTTAGTTCAAATCATTATCTCAAACTGCTAACAAGAGTTTATATTTTTGGTCCAGTTTCAGCAGATATGTCTATAATTCTTTTTTTCTTTTTTTTTGCCCTGCCTTTGCTGAGCGTTTGAGCTGGGGCATTCTTTTCTTTTTGTTGTTGTTCTTTTATTTAGTTTTGATCACTTTAACTCCAGATTTGATCCAATGTCACTACATTTGAGCCCAGAGGCCCAACCTTATTATATAGTATATACTAATTATATTATCAAAACCACAAGCACTGTTTTGTTTTTATACCACTTCCTTTCACGTGAGCATCTGTAACAATTGTGCAGAGGTAAGCATGGATCCACAATTTCTTACTACACATTCCATAGTTTTTTACATGTAAGATTATTGGAAGAACATAAAATTCTGCTATTGTTGATGAAGTGGGAATTTCTTACGACTTCCAAAATGAAAACAAAGTTTCACTATCTTTTCAGTGGCCTTTCATGACTGTTACTATATTCAAATGCCTTGGCAAAATGACGGTGACTCTACATTATTCAGCATACCTTGTGAAGTGAATTTCTGCATCATATCGCAAAGGAATTGATAAGCTGACCTGGTTGTCCAATTCTTGCTCTTCCTTACTTTCGCTGTTCATCAAAACACATTTAAGTCAGGTGTTATTATTTTATACAAATAAGGTATTAATACCTAACTTGCTTTCATACCATTATATACTTTACCTCAATGCACGAAAACTTAGAACTGCCACATTCTGAAGATTTTTCAGGTTAAAATCAAAACTAATATCAAAGGATACCTATGGAAGAGACGAGGAACACACAGTAAATGAGTTGATGGCATAACATCCAAAGGACTTCCCAACAGCAACGTAATTATTCATATGTACAACAATCTAGAATTGCCCTCTGTATCTGAATTCTCCACCGATTTCTGTGTAATATTTCAGTAATTTCTAATACTCCAGAATTGCTTTGTTCTCACTTTCCCCTACAAACTGGCATTGTTACATAAACATGAGCTATTTGCATTTTTAAATTGTGTATAACTAGCTACAAGCTGGAACAAAAGGTGTTCAGGATTGCTTCAGTTACATGCTTTTAAACACTAGCACTAACACAAGCTTTGCATTCACTCTTTTCTTCCATTCGTTCCAACAGGTCCGCTTTGACCAATGCCATTAAAAATTCAGAACAAACTTAACTTTTTATATGTAACTAGGGGTTTTGATTTTGCTCCCCCCGCCGCAGAACGTCATGTTTCTATTCTTTCTAGCAAGTTTCTTATTGTGCCAGTTGATTGTGTTAGAGGCTGGAAGCCTATTTCTGTTCTGCCCTTGAGAAATAAGAAACTAAGTTCCATAAAACCATGGTTATCCTGAGGTTTATGGTATACAAGAGCAAAAGGACATACGATCTATCCTAGGGCTGTGTGGGCCACCCATCTCCTCTCAAAGCAATACTGCTTTCTTGGAGAGATGAGATTCACAGAGCAGGAGAGGTAGCTACCCCAGCTTCAAGCAGCAGGAGGGGTTTGATGGGAATTGTGCTCAGTTCCCAGAAGGCTACGCATGATGCCCCCAGCCCTCACCCTCCAAGAGTTACAAAGCTACAGTAGAATTTGAAAGCCATGGGTAGGGACAAATGTGCTTCAAGAGCCTTTTTTCCTTTAATCTGGCAGGGAGTCACAGAAGTTCAGCCCTTAGTTTGCTTTTTTAATGCCTCTGAAACCCAAAGGGAAGTTAACTGTTACCAAATCTAAGAAATCCTCACCAGCAGTAAATGCAGATTTAAGGGAAAACAACAAAGAAGCTTTTGGGTATCACTCAAGGTTATTTAAACATGCTAGCTATACCTGTTGTCCTGTTCTGAAAACAGGATAGCTTATTTGGCAAATGACTGTACTTTGTGCTGTTCCTGTCTGACACGAGACTTCAGTCCCATCACTCTGCAGAGGAAACAGACAGAAAAGTCATCTTAATATCAGGTTTTGATAAAGCAGAGAGGAAGTTCCCAGTCTGCGTCTTCAACAGGACATGTATTATGCTAAGCAGTAGTACAAATAGGTGTTATAGCAGTAATTCCTAGAGATGCAGCAGATGGGTTGGGCATAGGCAGGGCTAGGAGAAAGGCAGGAGAAAGGTGGGACAAGGGCCAGTCCCATGTGATTTCTTGTGAGCTGTAATGGTCTTGTTAGACTTTTGTGCTGGGCTTGGAAGAAGGAATACAGGCTAGAGAGTACAGGTCACCTCCAGCATTAACTCCTACGGTGCTTTTTTACGGCATTTTTACAGAACTTTTGCAGACATATTTACATGACCTGAGAGCTAGTTAAGTACTCTCACTGTAGAAGTTAGTGTGCAGAGGGGAACTCTATCGTACTTGTTTTAGGAAAATCTACAATACATAAGAGTTTATTTACTACTTTGCATAATATTTAGCATGTCATCATCCTACATCAAAGACAAACTCATAGACCATAGCCAGTTATCATCACTTTCAAAAGAATTCATTAAAATGTACTGTCTTTTGTTACAAGCATCCCTAGCAGACATTTGCCATTCATGAATTATGCTACAAAAAAACCCCAAACAACCAAAAAACAACACCCATACATTCTCAGCTTATGCTTTTCTTCCTGCTTTGAAGCAGGCACATTTTTGGTCAAAAGCTTCACTTGCAGGCAGAAATACAAGCAAATGGGCTTTTAAAGCAAAAGAAACTCTTAGCTCCAGTGTGGTCTTTTGGCATGAGTGGAATGAGCAATTTTGCTGCACAACAGGATGGGGAGGTAGAGGGGCACTCTCAGCGCTGTGTGGAGTACTTCTGCCAGTTCATTGTTCAGGAAAATGCTGCTCTTGGGCAGTGATGAATGCTCCTATCCCTCCTCTCCCTTCAGTATAGGGATTGCTCTGGATTTCACCCGTAGGATTATCACGCACCTCTCCAGTAGCAGCCTGACCACATAAGCCAAGCACTGAAGTCTGGATTTCATCCTTCATGATTGTTTGGGAGCAACAGTTGAGATTATAGATTTACTGCATCCCCCAAAATAGTATGTATAATTCCTTTCTTTTCCCTTTTCTAAAACAAAATTCATTAGAACAAGAGCTTCTGGTATAGCAATCATTTCAATCTGATTAACTGTCTAGCTGGAACACATGGCCTTGGCAGTAACACTATTTCTAGATCCAAAGTCTGTGCTTTAAGGCTGCATCATCGATGCTGCATGCTTGATTTATCAAATAGAAATTCCCTGTGGCACAGCAACTGCATTCAGGCATGTTGCTGGGATTCAAGCAGAAGATGTGGGTGCCAAGGCCTAAAGTGAGGAAAAGATGACTGAAATACTGAGGTGAGGTCAAACTCAACAGGTTGCCAACTTTTATGCTGAGTTGGCAGTGTCTCTCCTTGACCTAAATAAACTGATATGCCGAAGGGAATAATTCTGGTATCCAAGAAAATAAATTGGGAGAGAGGTTTGCACACACATTCTTTCCTGGGATAGGCACTACTAGAAAGAAAAAAAAAAAAAATTCTCTGAGAAGCTTGAAAATCAGTGGCAATAACAGAAACAGTGAGGTTGGGTATCACGTACCGGTAAAGACGATGAAGCAAAAAACAAGTTGTCTGAAAATGTAGCCTGGATTCTGGTGTTATATGCATTTTCCTTTTTATTTCTCAATTTCACATTGAATGTTAGTCTTCTGTTTTTGCTGCTGACAACAAACTGCTGTTTGCTGTTGGAAAATAAAGTCCACTGTTGTAAACAGAGGTACTAGAACAGCTGTGGATCATGAAAATGCATTGCCTGTAGCCAACAACAAATAACAAGCACAGCAAGATATTTCCTATGTTCTACACACTTAAATGCTCTGCTTTCTAAATCCTTTGACATAAGAAACTCTGTGATGGTGTTTCTTAAAACCGAATGAAATTAGTGTCTTCTTAAAGTCCAGGACCTTGATTATGTATGGTCAAAGTCACTTTGCTCAATTTTCAAGGGCTCTAGCCTGGTGGGAAGGTGGGCAGAGAGTAGGTGGCGGACTTAGATGGCAGCTCCAGGAACAAGCAGCCCTGTCTCTCTGCGTACTGTACATGTATGCGTGTATCTGCATATGGACTTGGAATATGTGCTGCCCGAACAGCTGACCTCAGCTCCCCAGTGGCACAGTCTGCTGCAGGATCCTCACTGCTCCCCGTGGGAGGGACAGAGATGGCTGCTGCAGCCGCTGCTGCTCTCCCAGCGTGTTCCCTTTCCTGACAGCAGCCAGCCAGACACAATTCTTCTGAATGCTCACTGTGTCCTCAACCCCTAAGGTACCAAAACTTGGGTTTGTCTAAGCTGACAAGAGTCCTACTTCTATATCTGTGTTCCTGTCGTACCTCTTTTTCCTTGATTTGTTATTTAGACAGAAATGCTATTGCTTATTTTATCCCTGCTATTTCTAAGTAGATGTTGAACTAGAAAGGCATTCTCATCTGGAAATTCATCCAAAGCCCACAAACCAACTGGTGAAAACTTAACACCTGACCCCAACAATTCCACTGATTCAGCTCTTACCCATCATCTGCCTTCCGCTGAACATTCAGAACAAGATCACAGAAACAAAGTTCGTCTTCACCACAGTCTTTAATAAACGGAATCTACGAAAACCAAAACATATCCTGAATGACAGGGCTCAACTTTGAAATTATTTACAGACAGTAGAGTGGAAACACCTTTGAGGTGAAGCACATTCTTGGTTTGCAGGTAAAAAAAATCCCTCTTAAGGGCATTAAAAACATGAACAAGTTAACACTCAGTAATGTTACTACATGTCAACTGATCCATAAGAATGGTGCAGGCAGGTTATTGTTAACCCACAACGAATGTGATGTAATCGAAGAGGTTCCATCTCTCTTTTATGTACTCTTTTACTGTAGGCTAAACTAACCTAAAATAGTTCATCTTTGCCATCAACTAGAAGTTGACATCAACAGTGACATGGCTCAGCCAACATGCTTGTTATGCGATGGTGGCTGGTGTGTGTGTGTGTGTGCGCGCGCGCGCGCAAGCCCATGCAATACAGACAAAGGTATAAAAGGAGCCAGGGGACACTGCCCCATGTGCCTGCTTTCAGCCCAGTGACTTAACTAGAACACCAGTTTTCACCTGCATGTACCTCTTTGGTGTTTGTGGGGGCCACACATTATGGACGTGTGTATAGCCATGCATTTTTCGATAGTAAGTCTGCATACTTACACTACAGGCCACAGATGCAGGAGAATAGATATCAAGGACAGGGCTGGAGCCAGGATTTGTAAGGCCAATGTCGATGCGCAAACTAAGGGAATTCACTGCATCGGAAGGTTCCTGTAAAGTACATGGTTCAGATGATAGCTGTCAGCACAGCAAACAGGGTAAAATAGGTAATTCTATTGTAAATTGAGAATGCATAGTAAAATCATACTTGCTCTAAACAAGAAGAAGTAACAGTGCAAAGCTTCATTTCTTGACCAAAATAATTTTGTGAGATTGCCTATTGTGGTCTCCTCTTGCTAAACAGCTTTTAGTGCCATTTCCATGATAAAGCTCGTTTTCCTAGGATTCCTGGAGACTCTATTAATCACAGTCACTTCTAGGACTAAGGAACAGGCAGATTCTCTGCAGCTGCAGAAGCTGGTCCTCAAAAGCCACCACCAGGTGACTTTCATTCTCACCTGGCTGCAGAAGTCAAATTCCTATTCCACTCTGCCTTACCATCACAGAGAGCAGCTGGGCCTGAGTGACACCAAAACACAATATACCTCATGTCTCCGCTGTTTCTTAGTACTGGATGAATACTCTTCTAGCCCTCTGGCTCATGGCTCCACAATGGCACTAAATGTGATCAACAAGTCAAAGATATTTGCATTGCAAAGCAGAGCAGGAATCGAAGTCCTCTACCTGACCTAGCATCATGCAGGGGGCTTAAGACAACTCTCAGGGCTGTGTTTGGCCTTTGGTTCTAGAGAAAGATGGAGACTTTCTTATTTTTATTTTTTTCCTAGGTGTATACCTAGGGCTAGCATGCACCAGAAATCTGCCTGGAATGTCGTTAGTTTGAGAGAAAACATTTGCATGTATGTCTTAGTTGTTACAGAAGAATCTACTCAGAGGGAAATTAAAATCTATTGAAACTATGGACTGTGGGCTCTGTGTTATGTCAGAGCTGAATTACATAATTAAGAACTGCCTCTTCTATCCTAAAAAGCTGTGCTGAATTTGACAGTTATTAGTTTCTTTGAAATCAGAATCTTACTAAGTATGTTTCGGTTGTGCAACATTTGAGAAACGTAAATCATTGAGTACACCATGCATGAAATTCATCTTACAGATGTAAAATTCATCAGCGTCTTCTTCTGATCATTTTTGTCACATACGACTGCTTGCAATTGCACTTACCTGTACACTGAAGATGTCATGAACACAATTTTCCTCATGACGTACCACAAGATCCCTCTGCAAGTACCTTTCATTATTTTCTTTGAACAATCCTCTAGAAGTCACTCTAGAGGACTGGAGATCTGCATCCAATGTTGCATTGTACTTTATAGCTACAAGAAGAATAACAGTACATTTTTTTGCTGAGTATGACTGCCCATGATCTCATTACTATGCTCAACATTACAGAGTGACCAGGCTTTCCAAACCACACTAAATATTTTACTTTTTTCGTAGCTTGCTAAACACAGAGCAGTCTCAAAATGGTAAAATTTTCTCTTGTGTTTTCACAAGCAGTCAAACAGCTTTAAATCCTGACATAAGTTCTCATCCACAGAGAGCACATTAAATGGCAATCAATCCAGTCTCCACTGCAGATGTCTGAGCCTGCAGCTCAGGCAAGAAGCCAGTCAGCAGGGCCAGGGTTACGCTAGATAAAGGGGCCTTGCAACCATATCCCTGAACTCTGAGGAGACTATAAAGAATCTGCGTCTTCTCTTCAATCACACAATAATTTCTTTCTTCTTCTCTTCATATTATGACTAATACGCTGTGGAAGTTCACCATTATTTTATAGCTCACAATCATGAGTTCCTAAAGGCACTACACATAGCACTGAAGCCGTCCAACTGGTGTTATCCATGACGTGTACGTTTAACTAAATAGCTTCATGAAAGGCCAGCGCTGGTCTCAGAAATATCTGGTGCTCTCCTGTCCTCTGAAAAGAAGAGCTTCTCCCCACTGACATCTGCACTAAGCCTATGGAATTTTTTTTTTTCCCTGAAGAGAGAAGAGAAGTCTGCAGTCTGCTGTTGAAACCAGCAGGTTGAAAAAAATCAGCTTCTCACTAATGACATTTTCTGGGGTTTGTTGAACAGCAAGGATACAGCTCTCCTTTATACTGTTAATTCCTCACTTTTCAAAGATTATGGAGCCAGTGATGAAAGTAGGTCTTAAAAACGCTTTCTCAAGCACTTAAGTTTTATAATGATTTTGCCCTTCTTGACATTCAATCTAATATATCTTTAGAATTTCTACTTCTGATTTGAATAATGGACTTTTGAAGAAATTAATATAAGACAAGTCATTGAAATACTCTTACCCACTTGATTATTTCTCTTAGCAGGTCTAAATGTAGCCTGAAAACATATCTTGACAGTTATTTCTGTGTTCTTGTTCAGCAGACTGATTTTCTCAGGTTTAAATGAGGCAATTATGGACACATTTGCAATGCTTTGTGACCTGAAAAAATATTTTTAAAAGGTTACATGTGATTTTCAAGAGCACTGGGTAATGTAGAAGCTGTTGTCTATTACTATCTGTAAATGTCACATTGATTTTCTTAGTTCCCAATGTAAACATTTTTTAATGGCACTGGTAAAATTACTTTTCTTTGGATATAAATGAATTTGTTGATACAGTAGCTTTCAGTAATGACAATAAATAATTTATCATGTCAAATTAACGGATAACCAATGTCTTTATCCTAATGCTCTGATCGTTCCCTTAAGATAGCAGAGAACGAAGCCATTGTCCTGTTTGCCCAACAAGTAACCTTCTTCTGCTCCTTTGGGAAAGTTTCTGAGCTCCTCTGGGAAGGCGAAGAAGGGTAATTCTTCATTTTAATTAATACTCTTATTTTTCAGAAAAACAACTTTCATGTAAATAATCAAGATTTTGAAGAACATGCAAAGGAACCCTGCATATAAGAACAAACACTTTAATCAAAAGTGAAACTCATTAATCAGACCAAATGCCAGAGTGAAAGAAAAATGAGCATCGTCATTAATCAAATCTAAATAAATGCTGGTACTCTAAGGAGCATAATTTTCTTGAATGCAATTCCCACCAGCACCAGCAGCAGTTCTATTGTGGGTCAACGGTCCAAACTGATCATTCGTTTTTAAGAACCTTGTTTCATTATGAAATAAGTAGCAATTCAGTGATGTTTTTCTTCTTACAATGGGGAGCCTCAGGCGAGAAGACAGGTGACAGGTAGGAAAGCAAGATGCTTTTTAATTTAGCTCCTCAAGGAAGTTGTGGAAAATACACAGTGCTTAGGGAGGCAGAAGATTTGGGTTCTGTGAAGCCTTTCTTCTTCATTTTGTGAAAGTACTCAGATTGCTCTGGCAAAGGCCACATGCCAGAAAAGATGGGTTTCTTGCCAGAAATAGGTGCCAACTCTCTTTCACTGCTCTCTGTCCTTACCCTGCAGGACAACTCTCTCCCCTGGGTCAGCCTACCAGCCAGTAAAGGTCACGCAGGTTGTGTGGAAAGTGGTTTCATCTGTCTCAGGCTCAGCTATCAAAGTCATACTGCGGCTACTGAACTACAACCTGCTGTTACAAATACTCTCAAGCAAGCCCCACTCTCTGCTGCTGCCCCTTCCCTCTGGGCCACGTGCCTGCACAGCAGCAGCTGGCAGGGGTGTCTCCTGGCCCTCCCCATCCCTGCCCAGGTCCCTCCCGGCAGCCCCTGCCACCCAGCTTCCCCCCATGTGCCCTGGCTCTGCCCCACACGCTGCCTTGGCTTTCGATGGTTTGATGATATATGCTTAAAAGAGGTTTAGTCTAATGCTGTTTTTCAGCTAGCTACAATAGCAGTGATGAAGCAGTAAGTGTGTTAGCTCTGAACACATGCAATGACAGAGCTTTTTGGTTTATTTGTTTTGCTGTTTGATTAACTAAATGCTTGACTTGCATCTGAATCATTAAGTGCTTCCTTTCTAAAAGAGTTTACCAACCATAGCAGAACCACATTTCCATCAGCACCAACTGATACATCAGTAATGTCATCGTCATCTAAGTCTCTATGGCCATCTACTGATCTTCCAAAGAATTGGAGCTGTTGTCCAAAAGCAGAATCCGATCCTAAAATTTTCTGGGAAAGAGAGTTTGGTTACTGAGTTTGCCACAAGCATGCTTAAGTCTGTAGATAGCAGTGTAAGCAATGGATTTTCATTGATATTCCCTGTATACGCAATGTATTGTTTAAACAAAATGCTTTTGTAGATGTTTTCTCACATGCTTTTAAGCACTTTTTCCTCCCCTGTTGGAGCAGACAACGGACTAGATTTTTCTGTCTTGGGAGTAGATCAACTAACTGACTGCTGTATGCCAGCTAGTACTTACGGGAAACTTTTTCCATCTCACATTGAGCAACTCACAGAATAGGAAGCTTAACAGGACTTCTAACAAATACTTTGTGCAACCAGAAAGTCTGCATGGAAAGTGACATTAAAATTACCATTATATTAGCATATAGGATATGCAAAGACCCTTGAAAGTCTTTTGCATTAATACTACATATTTATAATTTACAGAGCTGGGATTTATCTGATCTTCATTGCTGTACATCAACCCTAAAATAATGGGTGTCAAAAAAGGTATAGGAAATTAGCTGACTTCATACACAGGCACCAAAAATTGTAAGCGGCTCAGACAGAGCACCTTGCAAGTCCTTTTCTTCTATATGCTTCAGTTATAAGCACCACAACATCAACCAGGGCATGCTGACAGCTGAAGTAAGGAGAGGCACGAAACTTGAAATAAGCCATGAGAATAACAGTACTCCTTTAAGAGGATGAAACAGCAGCCAATTAAAAGATAGAAAGTCCTTCTGTTTTTCTCTAGCAGATCTAAAGGCACTCAGTACAGCATTATGCAACACAGTTAATTACCTGAGAATATTTGGTACGTATAGTCTTTTGAAATCCATTGTAAATGTAAATTGCTCCAGAGTTTTGGTTTTCCAGTGGTGCACCTATTACAACATCATTAAAGCCATCCAAATCAATGTCTGCAAGCGTTGCGATCGCTGATCCAAAGCGAGTGTTTTCTGACCCCTGGGGACCTTCCAAGAGTTCCTGTTGATCCAAAATTCCCTTTAAAAAAGGAAAAAGAAGAAAAAGCAAAATCACAGCTATCATTGCACCAGATTAGACATAGGAGCAGTATCTATGTGCATTGTTTTTTGGTTTTGTTTTCCATTCCCCTTGGACTGCTCAACCCTGAATTCCTTCCCCATTGTATTGCCCATTCAGTTTGCATTATGTCTCGGAGTCTTGGCAAGCATTACACAGCAAAATTAAAGCATGCTATGCAAAGCACTAACAGCAAATATAACCATATGTATGAAGCTTAAATGCTCTCACTGTCCTCATCTGACTGTTCTGAAAGTTTCACAATACATTGAAAAATACAGTTTCCAGTTTTGGATTACCAGTTTTTATGCAGAGGGAATGGAAATTATGTAACTGGACATAATTCTTTGAAACAGAAATGGAATTTCCTAACTAAACTAATGCAAAAAACATGTGTCCAAATGCTAAACTCCTGACCTCTCCAGTGCCAATGAAGAAAGAAAGATTGGAGATTTTTATAGTTAAATAATCACATTTATACTCGCTTAAATTCAACTCTCTGGCAAGTATCATTCTCATCTTTAACCTCAGTTATCATGCTGTGCTTAAAATTTTAGAAATACCAGCCAAGTTACTTATTAAAAATGACTAGAAAAGTATTATTTGTGCAACATGGACAAGTTACACAAATCCAGGTTCTTTAAAAAAAAAAAAAAAAATCATTCTTTCATTATTCTTAATTTTTAAATAATTTTAAATCTAACATTTGGCAAAGACTAAATGTTGTAGGGATAGTCTTCCAATTTATTCAGTTTTCAAAACATGAAAAAAAAAATCCTTCATTTTTCTTTTCTTCCATACTTCGTGTCTAATTCCACGGTCACAAAGACCAATGTCAGCTGCCAGCAGTACCACTTCCAGCACCTCCATCTACCTTGAAATTGCCTTAGGGTACAGTTTCCTGTTGCTCCAGGATGATCTGACTGTGAGCTGCTGCTGAAGAGGATGGTCCTTCCTCTCTATTTATTTGATTGCTATTTACCTAGTAAAAAGGCCATGTTCTGTTTTCTCTAATGGATGGCAGGTATTAATTTACTTTGCATATCCAGACATCCAATGATTGATTGAGAGACTGTTCAAAAGTGCCAGAGGCTTCAGGACTGTTAATACAGATATTCTGAAAACACCTACTACAGGTTTGAGTAAAAACCACACTCAGTGAACCATCAGACAAATAACATCGCTTCACTGAACAAAGGAGACAACATGACTAATAGCAACCATCCAGTGTGAAAGTCTACAAAACAATGCAGAAAACTGGTAGAAGAGCATTTATTAGAACTGTTTTGGGAATACTGTTATGTGTTGAACAGATTTGCCAAAATCAAATGGTAAACAATTAATTAGCAAAAGCCTCAAGCTAAGTTTTTCCAGAGAAATGCTCAACCTCATGTTAGATTTGTGTACAGTGCTTAGCACAGTGCCTAAAACCAGGACCAGGGAGCCACCTAGGGCAGCAGGCCCCTGGTCACTAATAGTGCTTAGCTACTAACTTGCTTATTGACTCCATTTTGGTCTGTTCCAGCTCGCTTATTCCCAGATTACATGCACAAGCAGTTCTGGGGAAAGTTTGCAGCTGCTCCTGAAAAGCAGAATGGGTGAGATCGCACTGGGAAGGGCTCCATCCGCAGTGCTCTAATCAGGCAGGCTTGGCACCATTTACCCCCATCCTTATGCCACACCCTGGGAAAAGCACATGCTCCATTTCTCATTACAAAACCACCACTCACAACATTTCTAACACTTTGAAAAAGATACACTAAATTGTGACTTAGAGGCCCTGAAAAGATCCAGGGCCAAAGGCTTTTTAGCATGCATGTGGCCAGTCTGCTTTGAAAGAAGCTAACCCTAAGCAATGCCAGCTTAAGCGAGTCTGCTGCACCAGTTGGCTGTGGGGCTGGTGATCGCTCTTCTGATCACTCTCTGATTTAACAGAACAGACACTGCCACTAAGTACTATGGCAGTTTGGACTGCTTTTTTCTTGGTAAAACTGTAGTCCAGGGAACAACAGTAAATCCCTCCAGCTGCAAATGAAAATATCAGCATTTATCATGGATGGAGAGGCAGGAAGCCGATTCCAGCTTTGCTACAGTGCCATTCTTACCTTTGTGATGGAAAACATGTATACTCTCCCTTCCTCTTTCTTCAGGTCATTCATAAACATTGGTGCACCCACAAGCAGCACATCTGTCACAGAATCCCTGTTAACGTCCACTGAACACACCACACTGCCAAAGTAGGAGCCAATCTGAAATCAGTAGTAAGAGTCATGTTTGTATGTGGATTTTGTAAAGCATAATGTTTTAGCATCTGACTCAGAAAACTCACACCCAAGAAATAGTCCAGTACTAATGAATGAAACTGCCCCTTGGAATGAAATTACTATATAACATACACCAGTGTTTGAAGAATCATATCCTCATCATGTGTCCACTGTTTCTGCCCAGTAGCTGCTCCTATGGCTTTACCACTCGGCAATAAGAATGCAAACAGAGAATAAGCTATGGAAGGTATTTTTTTTTTTATATTAAACAGTGCACATGAAACTACCCAATCTCTGATTTACTCTCAGATTTGTCTTACAAACAAACAACCCCAAAACCATCTAAACTCACTGCTCTCTTCCAAATGGAGAAAAAGAGAACGAGCGTCCAAATCTCTCTTTTGACGTCATCTACTTCACAACTTCTCAGACAGAGTGAGTCTCTCCCAATTAGAAGTGTTGACAGAATGATACATTAAGTAGCTTTGTATATTATCTTTTACCACTAATTGGATGACTTTCTAAAATACTGTTTAAGAGTTACAGTTAACCTCACTGAAATAGTCTAGTGGCAGAGAAAAGTTCAAGTGGATTCTAAATGCATTGCAAGAAAGAGGAATTTTCAGAACAAATGCATTGCAATTTACTGCTGTGTCAATAAAAACAGATGCCTGCAAAATCTGCATTCATGACCAAAATATACGTGCCTGCTCGCCTCTCTGGGACTGCACAATTGTGATACTGCCATCTCTGTCAACATTATAAACCACTACTCTGCCAGTGTAGTTGGATCTTGGTGCACCAGCAACAAAATAGATGGAGCTCTGAGTTGAGAGAACAGCAACAGAATAACCTGGGGAGAGAAGCCAACATTTAACATGTGTGAGAGACCATTAACTACAAGTCGTCAGTTGGTTATCCATAAAGGCACAGAGGATGAGTCAACCTGGTACGTTATTTGCAGAGAATGATACTTCCAGATGGGAAGTTAAGCTGTCACATATGCATAAAATTTGCAGTAGTCTTCTGGAGAGAACAATGACACACAGATCAAGTTGAAGCAGGTTTGCAGAATAGCATGGACAATAGTTTAGCCTATTCAGTAAAACGTAGACCACAAAAATGTCATGCTTGTGAAGGAGATAGGAAAAAGAGTGCAAAGAGTATCCTTGGAATGAAGAAATAAAGAGAAACATGAGATGAACATTTGGGCCAGCCTTCAAACTGGGAAGGAACACCTAGCTTCTGCAACGCTTGCAGTGTATTTTCCCACAGCTCACCAAACCACAGCCCAGTGTATTGGCTAAATACAACAGGCTATATTAATAGCTTGTCATCTGAAGGGCTTAGGTTGGTTGAACTTCTTTGAACATTTTAATCCTCATTCCCGTTATTTTAACATTATTTGCTTTCAGGAAACACCTTTTAATACCTGCAAATATTTTAAGCATGTATTAGCACTATAAAGCTAGCATTACTACATATTTTACAGTTCTGTGGTTTAATTACAGCAAATTTATTTTAACAGAAGAAAACAAAATCATCCTTTATAAAGACTATAGTTTAAACTTAATAACAAAATCCCAGTGATTGGGCAGAATATGCAGGTCTTTAGCAAGCTGCAGGACCATGTGAGCAGCACAGTCTAACAGGGTTATGCCATGGTCATTACATGTATCAGTCTAATTCAGATTTGTGTTCAGTCACTGTTTT
This sequence comes from Phoebastria nigripes, assembly GCA_035582835.1. Lineage (NCBI taxonomy): Eukaryota > Metazoa > Chordata > Aves > Procellariiformes > Diomedeidae > Phoebastria > Phoebastria nigripes. The sequence goes on from JAYKAV010001831.1 coordinate 669,889, forward strand.
TCGAGGGAGAGAACGTAATTGGAGACTAGAAGTTCAACAAGCAACAACAAAACAAGATTTTATTCTGCAAGTTAAGGCCACACATTCCTAATTAATACACCATACAGCCATTTGAAGTGAGAGGGTGCAGTGCAGAACAGGGGCCAATCTAGCAAGCTGTGATGTGCTAGCTGCCCTTTAGCTTGGGCTCCCCCAAGCTGGTGAGAGAGAGCTGGTACGGAGAGCTTAGTGGGGGACAGAAGGAGGTGGAAAGGAAGTGAAGGGACAGAAAAGGCAACAACATTGTTTGCTCCAAAAAGATTAAGGTCAATACTCTAGAAAGGGCCTTGTGGAGAACTGCTGAAAGGAAATGACCCGACCTTTTAAGAATTATTCTAGAAAAGGGAAGAATCGAAAGTCTGAAGAGGTCACACATGCAAAAGAGCTATTGCTCATTAGGTTAGGTTTAATTTATTCATTGTGTTGGATGCACGTAATGCTAAGCCATACGGAAAAGAGCATGTTAGTTGCAAAAATAGCATCTCATTAAGTAACTGCAACAATAAGAAAGTCATAGGTGCTTAACATAGTAGCATTATTCAGGGATGAATCGCCAGAGCAGGCATGTTACAGGTTTGCAGAAAACATTTCAATGAACTGAGAAGACAAACTGACTGGCTTTACTGGGTTACAAAAACATGCATCAGAAAATATATGGGGGTTATAAATAAGACCTCTGTTAAACTGCAGCAATATTCCTAAAACTATAAACTGAACTGGAAAAGGCCAAGAAAAGAGTGAGCACAGATGAAATGACAGCAAGTCAATCAGCTTCTCATCCACATGTAATTGGGGAAGTACATACAAATATTAAAACAGAAGGTACCCATAATGATCAGTATGATACACTAAGCAGCCTTTTCAAACCCCATGACTTCTTATGTCTCTGTGACAAAGCCTGATTTTTTTTTTCAGCTTACCACATTGATACGAGTAGAATTTTAAAACCACAATAAAGATTTCATTCAAAGAACTGTTGACCAGTAAATAAAATCTTTTTAGAGGCAAAATTCTTTTCATATTCTCAAATCACTTCTTAACAGGAGTCTGGCTAGAGCAGAATTTCCCAAGTTCTTTAATATCTTAATAAAGGTTTGATACATTTCCAGATTTGTATTTCAGCCCCTTACCTAGATAAGAGCTATGATTTCTGTCCTGCAGAATTTTCTCAAACACATGGCTTGGAAAGGTGGTGACTCTGTCTGAAGACTCCTGAACTACTGTTCCACTCCAGTCATAGGCCCCAACAGCACCCAGCAGCAGAGCATCCTTTAAAAAATAAATCAACATTTTAGAACTACATATTTCAGAAAAAGTGTGAGCAAAGCTGAAGTTACCATACGTAATTTCCTACATCACTTTTTTTTTTTTTTTTTTTTTTAAGGCAGTGATGTACAGTCTAATGACTGCAAGCAGTTGACTGGAGCTGCTTATAGTTACCATGTACATGCACGACTGCACTGCCCTATTAAGAGGGATTATCTCCCCTCTACTGCAAGAGGATAAGTGGCTGCTTTAGCTCCCAGGGCACTGCAACTCAAGATAAAATGGGTTTATTTAAACACTGTGATAACTTCCTAAGCCTGTCCACCCTTGGGTTGGGCTTGCCAAGTCTATGCTTTTATGCACTCATGATCCTCAGAAGACCAAGGATCAGACAAACAAAACTGTAAGAAAAAGCTAAAGCCCCCTTTTTGCCAACAAAAGTGCCAATGACAGCACACAAAAGCTGATGGAAAAAGATACAAAATTTCATTCTTTAAGTGTATTGTAAGGAGATGTCCTTGAGAGAACAGTTAAATCTAAAATCCAAATTAGTATGGCTTATTATACAGAATACTTAATACAGAAATACTTACTTAGACTTGCACACATAAAACAAACATAGTTTAGATTATTCACATTATCAAAAATTCTTTACTGAACTAAGATACTGTTATAGAAGAGTGCAGTAAAAATAGTACATGTAATTTTCCTGAAGAAAACCCCAAATCTTTCTTAATTTTTGCCATTTCCTAGCATCAAGTGCTTGGTAAAATAAAACTTCAATTTGTGCAAATACAGAAGACTTTTAAAAAATTATTTCATTCATCTTTAGGGGCTATGAGAAAGAAACAACCTTCCTGTATTTTCAGTTGAAAGCCGCTTGAACCACACTTGAATTTTACAAAAAGGACCTACTTGGTCAAGATAATCTTAAAATTGATTAGCAAGAAAAATGTATCTGATTTATTATTCTTTCTAATTTCTAAGTGAAATATGCTTTAAACAAATATTATTCACTGTATAAATATTAGACGAATTATTTTCAGCCTTGATTTATTTACATCTTGATGACTGCCTAGAAATATACCAGCTTTACAGTATGGTTTCAATTCTTCCGAGTTATTCAACTACAAAATATTAACTTGGAGCAATTGAATTTTTCATGCTATGTGAACTCAGAAATCACTGAAATAATTGGATTAACACATCTCAAAATCATTACATAAAAGAAGCTATTACTCAAATTCACATATTAATGTATATTTTTTCATTTTAGGGATATACAGCATCTATTAGAAGTAATTTTTGTGGTATTCAAATAAAAAAACCGACAACGATAATTTGACATTCTGCTTGTAAAAAAATCTTAAAATTGGTCATTGTGTTTTATTATTTTGTTGCACTTCTATGTAATTAAATCTATTTGTATCGTTAAATAATTAAATTCACATACCTTTTTTTGCGAGTAATATGCACTGAAGCCCACCTGTGACATTTCCATTTGGAATGTATCACCTTGATCTGTACCTGGTAAAACAAATATTCACATATGGTTAACCCTATAGAACCTATAGTCACAAGTCTCCCAAGCATGGTCTAAATTTGACTTTAAAAAGCTGGCTTTTGCAGGGACAAAGTGCCTCTGAATCGCCTCCACAGCACCTTCCTCCAAACAGTACACAAAGGACTGTGGGTGATGCTAGGGATAGAGCCTGGTAGACGCCACACAGATTGCATTACTGTAGCCTCTCAGTTCTGTAATCAGTAACCTAGTCTTCTGGTTTGCTTTTTAAATTCACAGTTGCTTAGCATTAACAGAAAAACACAGGTGAATCTGACAAGCATAGATACCTTTACTCCTCCGGTGGTAATAGCTCCGAATACATTTGGACACATATGGACAAGCCCACAGTGGATGCCTGAAACCCAGGACTTAACTGAAGTTTTCAGCAACTGGGGAATATTTCCCACAAACTGCAGAAACTAACTTGAAACTCAGGCTCATTAGGGGTGGGGTAGCTGGGGGAACAAGCTGTACAAGCCAGAGCCCTCCTGGGAGCAGCCCACAGCTCCAGCTGCCCCTCGTTTTCACAGTACTACACTAAGGTGAAGCTAAATAAAATCCTTAGCTCATCAGCTGGGAGAATCTGATCTAATTTTTCAGAGTCATTGAGTATTTTACCTTCTATACTAAAAATGCGCTCTCCAAGTGTTCCCGCTTCTTCCAGTAGTGCAGCCTCAGATGACACATTAAAGAAATACTTGTCTGTTGGATGACTAGCAATTCCTTTGATTTCTTTGATTAAGTTTTTAGTATCAAGTTCATGCCTGATTAAGTATCCCAAAACCTTGGGTAAAAAACAACAACATAAGAAGAATGAAGGAAATCATGGTGTTACTCCACCTCCTTTTATATTATTTGAGTAAATATTCTACATATTAAAAAAAAAAAAATTACCTTCATTCATATTACTGAATTGGTTATCAGACTGTATTCCTATACAAGGGACTATTCAGATTGGAAAAATACATAAACCAAGGCAAAGGAGAAAACCACTGAAGTTGCTCAGATAATATTGGTTTTGCTTTCAGCCAGTTAAAGACGACCAATATTTCATTAGTTCATAAAGATTAATTTCATGTAGTTTCAGTCTCACCAGTGTAACAATGCATGCATTATATACAGCTTACCTATAGAACATGCACTTTCATATGTACACAACAAAATGATCTTTCAAAAATTGCAATAATATATATAAATATAGTTTTACTTACAGCAATGCCAAATCTGGTTATATTGTCTTCATTGCATTTACCTATCACTGTTTTCAAGTTGGAGCCATCGTGTGATTCACCGTCCGTCACAACAACCATTACTTTTGTGGCTGTCGGACGTCCTCCCGATTCAGATGAGAAGGCATACTGTCTGTTATAAAATATTGGATTTATCACATGTCAATTTATAATGGATGGAATTTGGTATATATACTGTAATGAATATGTCCATCACTGACTTAGAACGAGGTGCATCTGTAGTGCTTTTTATTTGGAAATTAAGAATCTGCAATAAGAATTTTCAGTTATGGTCCTGATAGCTTCTTCTCAAAGCACTGCTCAAAGAGTCATCAGAAATGTAATCAAGGAAGTAGGAAAAAAAACCAAGTAGGACCGGATGGTATTTCTGACAGAAATACGAAGGAAAACAGTATTTTTTTGTACAAATGTTTCTAAATAAAAAGTTTTTTTTGTCAGAACTATTAATGTTTTGTAAGACCAGAGTAGCCAGGAATTGGGTCCACTAAGTTCAAACAAAAGGGGAAGAGTATTAATAATAGGTTCCTCAATACTACTGCAGATATCAACTCCATTGAAGGCTGAGTCTGTCCCTAAACAAGATTTTCAAGGCCATTTGATTCAGCATGTATTTTGGCTTAGAGTCCTGTCCTTGATTCAACTGCAAAATAGCATCTTCCTATTGAGAAACACACCTGGTTTGTATATGTATTCGGAGTCATGGTACATTGTTTTAAGTTTTTCCTATTTTTCATGCTGCTGGTGCTGCAGTGACAAACTGACAACAGACAAGAGATTTTATTTTCTCTGCAATCAGCTAAAGCCTGGCCTGCAAACATGAATGTTACCAGTCCCACTGAAACCCTGGAAAAATTTTACTTCTTTCAATGGTTTTGTATTTTTCCTAAAAGCTTGTCCATGGTGTTCGATGCACTGGCATGTTTAGACATCTGTGACAGCCCAAACAATCTGTTGGGTACCAGAACTACTTTAGTGTAGAGTTTAACCCAGTAGTTAAAGACATGCTTTTCAGCATGTCTAGTTTACATATCCCTGTACTGTTCTGCATGGGGCACCTGAAGGATTCTGCCTGGCGCTGGGAACCTCCTCAGAGGCTCTGAGCATGTGCACTCCCAGTGGGAATGAAATTCAGGATGTGCCCGTGGCCTCGTAAGGTAAGTTGCAATAGTTGCACAGTAATCATCGATGTGTTTTACCTTGCATTGTCAATGGCTTTGAAAGTATTAGTCAGATCTCCTCCCTTCTGATACGTTCCCTCCATTGCTTTAACAACCTCATCCTTTGTTTGATATGTATTCAAGTTGAACACTACACGGGGATCATTAGCATACTGAATTAAACCCACCTATGCAATAAAGAAATGATGTTAGATTATCACACATTACAATCAGTTACATAGAATCATGACACTTACTTATTTGTCAGGTTGGAGTAAAAGATCTGCAGATGCATATGGGGTTATAATTTTCTTTAAACACATATAAAACCAGTTAGTATTAACACGTTTGGAAAGCAAAGAAAGCTAAAATGCTCTCACACCTTATGTCATTTATTATGGACTAGAATATGTTAATGCAAACAATCTGAAATAGTAGGCATTAAGTGTTTGCTTGTTACTTCTGGAAGACCTGAGAGATAGCAATAACACAGGGAGCTCAGGGAAAAATGAGAAAATAGCAAAAATTCTACAAGATGACAGCACCTCAATGTGATCTCTTCTAAGAAAACCTAAAGGTTAGTTACTTGACAGCACTGCAAACCCTATTTATTTTTAATACAGGTGAGGCTAAAGAGATGTGCTAAGATGTACATTTAGTATGAAAGAAAAAAAGAGGAGAAGATGCTAAAGTTGAGGTTCAGAAAGGACTGAGCAGGAAGCCTAGCTTTTAAGCACCTCACTTCCAAAGTCGCCCAAGGAAGAAGGCAGCCTTTGGGAGAGAGATTTCCAGTGCCCCAGTCTTTGTTCTCAGAACTGTTTATGGAAAATGGACAACTGTAAAGACATAAAATGTTTAAAAAAAAGGCAATAAAATTTTCCTTACTATCACCAAATTAAAAGGAAAAAAGAACTCAAAGATCAGACAGTAACCAAGCAGGAAAAACTCCTATTTTAAAGATACAGCAGTTGGAAAGTAAGAGCTGTATGAAAAGCCCATAAAAAAATCTGTTCTACTTTTACCACATCCCCACAGACTACATTTTAATTACTTTTACACCTAATGCATGAAAGAGATCTGACTCCACTAGATATAACCTAGACTTCTATTTCAGTTGGTTTATCTTTTGAATCAAATTACTAATCCCTTTTGAAATAGGTTAGCTGTGAGATAAAAAAACCAGTACTGAAAGATACAAGACAACTGCGTAATCTGTGGCTTTGAGGGAGGTACTGTAGTTATGCTAAAGCACACTTGGTTTCCTTTAAAATTGTTAATAAAACCCATTGCCTTTTTTTTTTTTTGGTCTTTCTCAAAGATGTCTTTGACTTACCTGGGTTTTGTTAAGGCCTATATCTAAGCCTTGTACAAATTTTTTCAAAAATGCCCGCACTGCATCCCAGGGATAAATGCTGTTTGACTCATCACAAACCACCACAACATCTATGACAGAGGAACACTCTAAAACAAAAATAAAAAGTGGAGATTAAATGCACTTTCAGAATCAATATACTTAAAACTCTTTGGCTAAATCCAGAGGTGCGTATTTAGGTCTCACACAGGCAACACTTCAGATCAGGAAGGTTTTGCCAGAATGAGGACTCAATAGAAGCATATGCAGATTTTGAGCCTGCGCTGGTGCAATGCCTCTGAATTCAGAGGAGTGAGTCCATATTCGTATCAGCATTGGACCACAATTTGTCAGTCCTTCGTCGTGAATCACAGGACTTTGCTTTTTGTACATACATTTTTTTAAAAATCCCAAATTAAGAGTCCCCGACACAAGGTATCTTGATTTTGTTTGATATGTTTTTTTAATTGAATCTGTTTTGCACATGTTGCCTTACTTTGAACAGCAGGAGAAAAGCTTCTTAGGATCTGGAAACTTGGACTGATTTCAGAACAGACTCCTGTTGCATAGTATTGGCTTCCACACTGCTGTGCCCACAAGGGACCACAAGTCTTTAAAAATAACAACAAAAAGAAACTATAAAAATAACAAATACTTGTCTCACCATATCCATATACAAAAGCACAATAAGCAGGACTACAGGCATATAGGATCAGAGACGCCCTCTTAGGTTATCAGGCCAAATCCCTTGCAATCACGGTGACAGTGTAACCCCTTTCATGGACTTTCTCATTAAAAGGATTTTCTATTCATTATCATCCTCGTGCCTCCTTCTGCAGGCTGTCCCCTCCATACTATGCGCAGCTATAAGATCTAGGGAGTGTGACCTGGTCTGCAAGGAATCTGTCCTGCTTTAAGCCACCTGCTCTACAAACTATTGGTTTAAAACTAGGGTTGGTATTTGCACATGGCTTATAAGCGTGCAGAGAAGTACTTCCACTAACCAGGAGGTGGCATCAGAGCCATGAGCAAGCACGTTGCTGCAAGCACCATGCTGCAAACACGCAGAGAGGCGTTTTTCTTGCGGTACGTCCGATTACCACCAACAGTGTGACCTGACTGAAGAGCTTTGTGATCAGTGCGCACACACACAACACATTTATTAATCTGAGAAGCCTTGTTCCCAAGGGAAATTCACTTTGCCAAACTATTTACAAGTTAAACTTATTCTTCATCTCCAGTGAGGGTGCAGCCTCACAGTATGCACTGTCCTATCTAGTTGCAGCTAAAAGGAGAAGTTTGGCCCTGGCCAAACTGCCAGGCCAAACTCCCTCCAATACCCCTCTGCTACGTGTTTCATTGCCTTCTGGACAAGATAATTGTGCTTCTTCGCTGAATATGATCTCTGTAAAAAGAAATGTTTTCAGCTGGATCAACCAGCTGATTGCATGACAGCACACCTCTGATATCAGAAGGATTTTTACAAAAGTACCTAGACAAAAAAGACATACTGAGACAGTATTTTGTCATGAAGATATTTGGGAGGGAGGGATTTTCTTTTTAAAAGAAAATCATGTTAGGAACTCAAGGAAGAAACATAACCTGTACATAACCTCTGTCCAACAGTTCTGAAAGAAGTGATAGCTTCATTACATATATTTTCTGATTGCCCTATCCAGTTGGAAGAGCCTGGAAAACAGAAAATGCTCCATCTCTATTTAGGAAGAGAAGAGAGAGTGAACAGCGCTATTACCCTTTTCTTAAGAATATTGGAACAAAGGTAATTAAAGGCAGAAGTAAATGAGCTAAATCACACACTGGTTTACCAGTGGTAGACCACATCAAACTATCCTAACATATTTGACAAGATGGCAGATTTTCTAGACAAGAGAAAGGAAGTATATCTACGTTATCTGATCTTGAGATAAGTGGTCTTTTTAGCTGCTACATGGGGCATGATTAGTTTTACTGGAAAAGATGGACATTTACAGAGGTGAGAGGTACAAAATAAATCATCTATGTTGGTAACTATGAAGCTGGAGGAGAGTTACTAGTCTTTAATTTAAAGTTATTTTTAATTTAAAGTTCTTTTTAGATCAATCTCATTTGCCCATTTTCTAGTTTTCTTCTGTATTAGTGGTAACTCAAAATTATGATGTTCATCTTGCAGCAAAAAATAAAAATGTTCTAATAAACTTTGCTCATCTTCACTTTAAAAAAACAGGGAAAAGCTCTAATGTTCTAGCATTGTTACAGTCAGAAATTTAAGATGCATCATTAATGCAGGGAAAAACTGGGAGATCACATATCAAGAACTGATGAACTTGAAAAGTGGAATATTAAAAAGGGGCATAGGCTTCCCTTAAGGACTAATGTTAAGAAATGTGGACATAAACTGAGAGCTCATTGCATGGAAGAGAGGAGCAGACAGATTGGGCACTGGCTGATTGCAGGGTGACCATAAGCATGCAGCCAGCATGCAAAGCAAATATGGCCTAAAGATATGTGACAGGAAGCACTTGGATTGAGACAGGGAAATACCAAATACCCTGGAAAGACGTATGTAGAATACAGCATAGATCTGGTCATTCATGTTCGACAGAGGGGTATTTTAAAAAGCGCATTTCAGCCAAAAACCTCTGAGTTTGTTTAGCAAAGCAAAGGACAAAGGAGAACGATTGTGGGGTGTTAAATACAGAAGGGAGATTTTACATGTAGGGAGATGGGAGCTGTTCCTTTCAACTAAAGGCACAGCACTCCCCCAAGAACAAACTGATAGAAACTTAGCTCAGAAATCCAGAAAAAAGTTGTTAACCATCAGTGAAATTCTTAAGCGCCTTTCCAACAGGACTAAGCATGCCTCAGAAAAATGTAATGAGTGTGTGGAAATGACTGCCCTGTACTTAGGATACCTGTGGGAAGCAATCACATGGCATCAAACAGCTGAACCAGCAGGACTCACGAGCTACAGCACAGACACACCAGGCTGGGTCACGCTCCAGCCACGCAGCCCAGGGATGCAGCACAGGCTGGTGCAAGCGGATGGAGGCTGAGAGAGAAGCAGCCGCAGGAAGAAGGAGCACAGTGAGCTGGGAGGAGGAAGGCCTGAGCATAACCCAAACAGCCCATCACCCAGGCCAGCTGCCAGAGACAGCTCTCAGAGTGAAGTCCTGGCTGGCAGCAGCTTGCAATTAGGAGCAGACAGTCTCCGCTTATTGTCCAGTTCTTGCCACAACTAAGTCACGGGGCTTTTGATATTTGTTGAGGCTGAGTCACAGATAAGCACCTGTCTCCCGTTCTCCTTATGTCAGAAAGAACTCCTGTCACCAAAGACGTGGCTAACTGTTCATGTCTTAGCATTCAACTTTTTTTTTTCTTACTTTATGCAATTTAAGGAGAGTCAATCAATGGATCAGGAAATTCTTTTTAACTGAGAGAAGTTCAAGTATTATTAGAAAATACAATTTTTTCTGCATGAGATGTTTTCAATCACTGCAATTACTGATACTGATTAAAAGTGGGTATTACAGTATTAACAGTAATTAAAGGTATTATCCGAGAGACAGAATAAGGTTTTTTTAATCAGTATCTTCTCAAACCAACAATCAAGAAGAGCACTGTTGCTGTATTTTGAAGTTATGATTAACTTTACTAATTCCAGGAGACCTGCTGGAAAGGCTGGAAATAGACCTACTTTTAAGTACTTCAGTGAACTGGGCTATGTTGTAATGAAGATAATAAACATTTGAATACTTTTGCAATTACTAGGAAGATGCAACAGAAAAATACAAAGCTTAAAGTGAGCCTCAAAGCTGTTTTGTCTGTTTCACTTAATTACTGTGCATGCCTACAATGTATGCATCAAACTGACATACACCTACACTGCAACAGCCTTCATGCTTACGGTTAAGATTGTAAAAAAGCATATTAAACAGGCATTAACTTCCTTTCGATTATGAAATCTGTTTTACAGGCTCCAAGGAGAGTGGTCTGCAGAATATACACATAGAAAACGCATCCTCCTCCAGCTCACTAACCAAATAAAACATATTGCAGATCCACGTGACTAGAAATCCTAACATCTCCTTCATCTAACAGGAGAACAGTCACTGTGCAAGTGCCTATGGTGGAGGAGAGATCCCATACTGTCTTCTGAAAGCATAGTCAGAACTATACAAGACTGCCTTAAAGATGTCCATGGTGGAAATATTCTTGCCTATGTTGTCTGACTTAAATTACAGAATCTTTAATTATGTGCCCTTCCATAGGATATTTAGATAAATGGCAGAGAGAATTCGTAATTTTCCTGATTTTGGTCCCTAAGTAATGACAGTGGGATGGAATATTTTAAAACGCGCAAAATATGTATTAATCTATGCTGCATAATAAAATAAATTCAGCTTGGACTTATCAAAAAATGTGAAGAATTCTAGTTTCTTCATTATCCTCAGGAATTTCTGTGTGTACTGAATACGTCCTTGATACGTACCAAAAATCCTCCTGTTTTTGAGTTCTGTATCAGAGTCAAGCCAAGGTTCATGTCTTCCTTTATCTCAGTCACATTTGGAATATTTATTAAAGCTGAAATAAAAAGAGATTAAGTAATGACAGAATAGTAAAAAGGATGTAGATGCAATTTAGTAAGTTAGAATTCCTTTTCGAAAGCTTGATTTCTCAGCATTTAAGACGCCTTTTCCAAATGGCTGCATACAATTCTGAGACAAAAGAAATGAAAGCTAAGCTTTGTCAAAAAATTGCTAACCATTAACTATAGACATGAATTAAGTATGGCCATTTAGGGTACCTGCCCTCAAGAGAGCTGAAGGCAAAAGAGAGGAAGAAACAGTCTACTTATTGAGTATTTTTGGCTGGCTGAGTAGCTGCAGCTGAGCAGCTACTGTTACATTCCTCAGGACACCAGACGCCTCTGATCCAGTATCAGCCCTGAGACAAAAATCTGGAAGGAGTGGTAGAGTACAGAAATGCTCCGCACCACAAATAAACATAAAGTAGGCATCTCGGCACACTCTGCTGCCCCGTATTTCCACTGTATCCAAAAGTGAATCCCATTTTATACTCAGTTTGCAAACACACAGAGGCAGAAAAGGCTTCATATCCACTCACACACTCGTCCCTCATCCACTCCACATTTGCAATTTCCCCTGGGCGTACCAGCACGGACCCCCCAGCCGCCTGATACCCGGACCTGAGGCCCCCCCTAAGCTGGCTAGTCCAGCTGGAAGTTTGCTGGTGAACACACACACGTGCACACCTGGTTTGGGGAAGATACAGACACTCGCCCCCCAGCAGCCCGCACCAGGCCCCTGGGCTGTGACCCACGGTCCCACTCCAGCAGCCAGCGCGGAGCCCCGCACTGACGCGGGGCCCTGGGCCCCCCCACCGCTGGTTTTGGGACACACACCTTTCCTGCCCCATGGCTGGAGGTTAAAGACCGCAGCTGCTCCAGCAGCTGACAGGGAGACCCCGGTAGCTCCAGCAGCTGGCACCACAGGCCGGGGCGCCCACACCCCCAGCCTGACTCCCGTGGCAGGCACCAGTTTCCACTCACACACACACGGGTCTCACCAGTAGCTGGCACCGAGTCCTTGCAGCACACTCACACACACACAAACACACACACAACAGAGACAGAGATTATGCCGAGAGACAGTGAAGAAAAGTTTTAATAAGATAGATTGGCCTGGTACAAAAATAAGGAAAAACCGAACACTTGTAGTGAGACATTATTCATTACAACTTACCTTGTAAATTCAGTTTTTTACATGTGGTTTTGGACGTACCGACAGGACATGCATAGATATCTCCAGTTCTGTTAGCCGGATAGCCACTCCAGGGTGAACCAACTAACAACCTAAAGTAACAGGAACTTCATTAGGTCTTTAATGATACTGGAAAATTCCAGCAGCATTATTGCATAGCACACTGTAGGTAACAGGTAAAGAGGCTTTTACCAGATATAGCACCTAAGGGACTCGGGAGTCTTCTCCAGAGCTGTTCAGCAGCTTTACTTGCATGTTAATACACTGGATTCACCAGAAGCAACTTTGGTGGAGAAGCCTCTGGGGATTAGGCTGCCTCAAATACGTATACTGTTGTTTCTGTGACATTATGTCATAGTGTCAGAAGAAATACAGCAAAGATCTTAACATATACAGATGCATACAAATTTAGAAATATATACATTGGGGATTGAGAGACAAAAAATTTATTGTCCTGCCAGTTAACAGTTAACTGATTCCTTTTAAGTTATTCTTTTAGCTGATAAGAAGCATTTCCTACAAGATCTGCTCAGCAACAGTCAAATGCTTGTGTCGGAGCTAGAACACTACCGCACCTTGACAACACTGAGTCAGAAAGAAAATACTGCAGGTGATAACAGTCTGCTGCGTGAAGTATTTAATCCTGAACAAGAAAGTTAGGACTTAACGATAATTTGTGCCTCCAATACCAAGTGATTCACTTTGTCTGACTCATTCCTTTGTCTGCCATAAGGTTTCCCCTCCAATATCTGCTTCTCAAGATCCCTATCTGAAAGCCTTCACAAAACTGATTATTTCACCCCCTAGGAATACTGCTTAAGAGCACCTATTTTTCAGCACGACTTTCAGAGAGAGTGAAACCACCAGACAGTGTAGGGCTGGAAGGGAAGGACAATTCTTTATATAGTCTAACATGCAGTGAAATCCGGGTAGGGCAAAATGTGACCACAGGAAGATGACCTCAAGGGATATGAAAAAAATGAAATGGATGATTAGAAAGCAGGGACTGTGGGTATTTGCTCCAGCAGCAATATGACTTTCCTTTCATACAGAACAGTCTATGGTAGTAATTAATGCATTTATGGGACAGTAAAAGGACAAGCAATGGGACCCCAGTACAGAATATGGAGTTTCATAAGAAACCATCTTTTTTAGTTGGTCAATAGGTTGCTAAAAGCAAAATTGTCATCCTCTAAAATTTTATAGGTAGCTAATGCAAAAACCTTGCACTATAAAAAGAACACATTTTATGAAATTATTATGTTTCAAAGCAATTGCTATATATCACATTAACTTTCCAGGGATCATCTGATTTTACTGCTGCAATTTTATAACTAGTTTGAATAAAATGGCTTTGGTAAAAATACATAGTTTTAGATGCACAAGCAAGAGTTTGAGTCCTTTTTAGATTTCTCAAAGAAAATACTGTTAATTACATTTTTTTAGTTTATTTCATCTCAATTAAACACAAACTTAGGAGCACAAATAATATTATTCTGTTTTACCGGTTTGGTTGGGGGTAACTTCTATTTTCTGTGTGTAGCAGTATTTTAAAAAAACCTACCTCCTTCTCAATTACCTTGCTGAAAAACAGTGATTACGGAGGCAGCAGGAACAGGATTTTGTGTATGTCTAGCATCTCTAAACTTGCACTTCAGGTTCATATAAATACCTCTCTATATAAAAACATCGTATGTTACACTAGCTGTGAGGAGGCCTCTGATCTTGTTTTCTGAGGAATATAGCCTTTTCTGCGTAGCTCAGGACCAAATAACCAGAGCTTATGAGAAACTACTCCATTGGCCGTGTGCCGATAGATGATACAACCCGCAAACACTTGCACTGACACCGAGGACACAAGCTGTAGCCCGTCAATATTGACTGACAAAAGGAAGACATGGTGTTACAGCCTCCCCTCGTTAGGTACTACAGAGTTACTTACAGTTATAAAATGCTAACTGGGCTGATGGGAGAGAAGAAGGGCTAACAGTTTTCGTGGAAACAGAAAACAGTTTTAAAAAGGATGGCAGAACTGCATGGGTAATATCTGAAACTGGAACAGCTTTTCAGCATTAACTGTCAAGCTGAACATTGCACTGTGTACATGTATAAATACTCATATATTTTTTCTAAGTTTCCCAGAAGGCAAATGTATTTCAGAGTCCCTGCAGGAGGACAGCTATTGTTCAAAGAATGACTTTAACAGATCTTGGAAATACCCCCTGCACCACTCCAACTGGTCACGAAACTCACTGTAAATCTCTGCACCACACTGGCATTGCTCTGCAGCCATGGGTTATCCTGAAGCCCAAAGCACATAGTTTCACTCAGAAACAGTCAGAATGAGAGGAGGAGAAGAGGAGAAGAGTGCTTGAGCACTAGCTGTCCCCAAATCCAAGCCTAACTCCAAGCCTAACTCCAAGCCTCACCCTTGCTATTGGCATAAACTATAGACAAACACCACCCACAGAGTTTAAAAAAAGCAGTTCTGTCCCTTTCAGCATGCATTGCGCTCATTCCATGGGCTTTATGCTGCTCAGCTGCAATGTGGGCTCTGAAACTCCTGTTTTCCCCAAACTCAACATTAATTCCAACCCAGACATCTATTTATACCAAGGAACCATCGCTCTTTATACCCAATCCACTTCTAGAACTTAATATTCACAACTGTATTTTACTTTTGCTAGCCCTAAAACTAACCTTGTAGCTGTTGCGTGGTACAAACAGAAAAATGTAAGCCAAACCAAGACAAACTCTTATAATTTTAATCCCAAATCTAAATCTATGCCAACTGTGCCCAAAGCAAACTTAATTTTGTCTTTCCTTTAGCTTGCACTCCTCATACTTTACTGGAAGTTATTATACTAACTTCCCCTTTGCTGTAATAGCCTTCCCTGTAGATTTGTAGGGCCCATGAATCTCAATGCCATAACTATGCTGTAGGCCAAAAAATGCCACTCCATAACAGGATTTAACGCTTAGAACTGACTATTACTGACACTGTGATTTTCAGAAATGAATGAACAGAGCTATTAAACCCTTTTAAAACAGAGCTATTAAACCTGCCATCAATACACTCCTGAGAAAAAGTTATTAACCAACTTCTGCCAAGCCTAGCCCTCTACATTTAACTGCCAATCTTAAAGGTCCTAGGAAATAACTTAATTCTTATTTCTCTCGTACCCTGAGCCTTACTTAAGCTTAATACTAGCCTTAATCTATATTAGAAATCAGCAAGTCCTACTTGCCTTTGAAAATTAACATAAACCATTACAGTAGAGAGTTACACAATACTGCTCTGGGAAAATGCATGTGTATCTTTCCGAAACATCAGAAGTGAAGAAAGCAAGAGAGTATCTGGCTAGCATCCTGCTAACTACAAAAATATTTCTTTACTGTGATTAAACAGGATGCACATGAAGCAGAGTGAAACAGAATGTATCAGGAAAGAATGCAAGAAATGAGTAGTAAAATACTTGAAAATGCTTGTTTCCAAATAAACTGTATCATGTATAGTATATTAATTAAGGGTCTTTTTCAGCCATAAGTTAAATATTTATTTTTACAAAACTTCCTTATGTGTCCTTGTAGACTGTCTTTACACAATACTGTATTGATTAGCATGTAAAATTGCCACTGATTTTATTATTCAGCTCCTTAATCAGTCTCCAATACTGTATACAAAGCAATGGAACTACATGAAGTCAAATAAAGTTCAGCAGCAATGCCATACCACACAGGCTGCAGGAGTGGCAGATCAAAGTGCAACAGGAATTATTTCTGGGAAATTACACCATGACAAAGCTAGTAACTGGCAAAGTGTGATGTAGCAGAAAACAAAATCAGAATTCATTGGTGAAGGGCTGAATTCCCAGCTGTTGTCAGAGCACGTTTTATATTTTCTGGTTTCTTTTTTTTTTTTTCTTTTCATGCATTTGCTCTTTAGTGTGTTTTTTTAAACACAAAGATGGCTAATAGGAAATAGGAAAATAAAAGTAGAAAGGACCTCTTAAATCATCTGGCCCTTTTCCCTACAATTACAGGAAGCAATGAATAGATATGAAGACCAGAAAACTCTTCAGTCTCATAGATGCTTCTCTGCTCACCCTAAAACACTTTTCACCATCTAAAACTTTCAATCCTTTGAACAAAAGACTCAAAACTTTAAAAACTACAGTGAGCTGTGGCAAGAGAGTTTGACTGACAAACTTAAAAGGCCTAGAAGACAGAAGCCAGAGCTGCTTCTCCAAGCAGGAAAAAGGCAAACTGTAGGGCATGCAGTCGGGGAAAGCAAAAGCTGGGCAAAGAATTCAATGTTAGCAGTGGTGCTGGCACTGAAAAGACAGAGCTGTAACAATGGCAGCATTTTGTTTAAAAAAAAAAAAAAAAAAAAAGTTGGCAGAAATTACCCTGCTCATTAAAATCAGAAGGCTTTGAAAATGTATTGATTTCAACAAAAGTTGCTACAGAAATGTGTCTTTTTGGCAAAACGACTTACTGGTCTGAAGAGGCAACACACCACCTCAGGAGAAAGGCTGCTGGGCTTTGATGACTAGTGAGCAGTATGCAGTGATTTTTAAAACTATTTAGTAGTGCAATATTTTGTGATACATCATTAAGGGCAGTGCATATTAAGATGTCATTACTGACATGATATGGAATGAAACAATACGTTTTAAAAAAGAAAAATCCCATAACATAAATTCCAAAACAAAATTCAAAAATTCCAAATCCTAAGCACACAGACACAACTGAGCAGGGTGGCTGCAACTTGATACCAAACAGTACCTCAAGAGCAGACTGAGATTTTAGCTCTGTTATGGGATGTATCCATAGACTGAAGACACATATGGGTAGGAAAAAGCATTCTGACAGTTATATACAGCTATTCAATCTTCCTCACCTGAGATAGATATAAAACCAAATCTCAGCACGGAGTAAGTACTGTTATCTTTGCAGAATGTACTATCAGCTGCTGTTCAGGGCGTGCGCATTCAAGATGAACTTGACAGGGTACAATCCACCTTTCTAAAAGACTATGTTTATAAAATAACAGAGAATTTGGTCTTAATTTAAGGTTCAAATACAGGTGATCTCATGACAGGGAGAACCAGAGCATAAACTGAATGATGTTTCTGTTGTGGCTAATTACTTGTGTGATGGACTGCCTAAACTTTTCTAATTGATGAGGTTCTTTGGTGTTCACAATTTTCCTTGAGTTCATTAAAGAGCTCCTGTTTTGAAATTCCCACCAGACACCGTGAAAAGCTTGAGCTGCGCTTGACTTGCAAGTTTGTCCTTATTTATGAGCATCACATGCCCATCAATGCACAGCAGACCAGTGTCCAATTATCCTGGATCATCTGACTCTACACAAAAAGGGCTCCCTTGCTGGTTTGTGTCACAGCTTCCCAACACATACCAGCCCCCTCTATAGCCCTGCGCTCCTAGTTGGACTGTCTTCCCTCTTCTCTCTGAACTCATCTCCAAGCAAAAGTGATAACATACTGCTGCATGCAGTCCCAATTCTGCAAAAATTCTCCTCTCTCTACCATTTTCTACAGCCCTTATTGCCTCAGGAGATGTACCTCCCAGAAATAGAGCTGAGTGATATAACTAGCATCTGCTGTTTTTTCTGTATCTCTCCTTTCTGCTCTTTGAGAGAGTACAGGAGGATTTTTAAAGCTGTATTTAATATAGCACCATGTGATTTTATTAACAGAAGCAAGGTTTAGGAAGTGATGAAATTTCTGGTGGATATCAGATTCCGGATAACTTCTCCCTTGGAGAGAGGTGCCACCCCAGCAGCGTTTGATGTGGCGAGCAGCCCCACTGTGCCTGAACAGAGTTTTCAAGTGCATCACATTCTTGCTGCACAATGACGGTCTCTTCATAAAAACATACGGTGATAAATGCTCCTCTCTGACAGAAAGCAGCGTCCCAATCTTATGCAAAGCTCGGACTGTTTATCTCGCTCCTAGTTCAGCCATGTCAACAAGCGCTCTGCACATGGACTGAAGCCTCTGCATCGCTTATAGGAGAAACCAACTCTACTGAACAGCTTGAGTGTTGGGGTTTTTTTAAATAATGCACACAAGAAAAAGCTCTATTGTCCCAAGAAAAAGAAAATAGTCTAGAAATGAAGAGAACAAGAGAGTAAACCATGACTGACTTTTTTTTTTTAAGATTGTCTAATGATTTCTTGAGAGGGAGACTGAAAAGAGCTTTTCTTCACTGAATAGTCTCTAACAAGTCATGGTTACTCGAACAAGAGCTGATAAAATTCCCCTAGCTTTTGGAGCTGTGATCAGACACCGTGCAGTGAATGAACAAATGATGAAGTGCCTATCTACAGAAAAGTTTCCCAGATTCATAATATTCATATACTTGGGAAAACATAGGAAAAGTTAATCCAAAGTTACCTTCTTTCCCAAACTCCACCACACATTATCCAAGAAAGTGGTAGTGGAGGAGTTTTTATATCAGAAGTAAAAATAAAACAGGGCAATATAAAACATAAATAGCTTGGGTGAGTCTGGAACCTAGTGCTTCTGTTGCAAGCTTATAGAAAAACTTCCAAGAAGGATAAAACACAAGACATAATTTCTCCATGTATGAGCCAAAGCATTCAATTCACTTCAGGCAGACATTCCTGTTTCTCCTTCAATGGCTTTACACAGAAGTTTTAAAAAAAGAGAACTCTGATCTATGGGTGACTAAACACATAATTAAAGCAGGCAGAAATGCAGTGAGAAGCCACCACAACATCAAGCCAGGAGTGGGGGTAAGTACCCAATGGAGGGAGAGGAAACGCTGAGCTCTTAGTTCGGAGGATACAGCTCTGCTCTCCTCTTACTTTATCTCCTGGTCACTGGTGGTAAACACAGTAACGCCGCAGACACAGTGAGATCTGGGTAGTCTTACATCTTTGCATGTGCAACCAATTGCAACTGCATATTGTCTCTGTGCAGGGCTATGCATAAATGTCTCAGCTCCTCAATAATTTTGTATGGGCTTTTCCAAACTTTAACAGTAAAATACATTTTCATATGCATTTCCGTGGATTTCAGATTTTGACATCTTTCTTTCTTTTTACTGAAAAAGTTCAGTTACTTACTATCCGTCCATCATCACTTAAGCAAACATGCCAGTTTGTGGCTATTTTGGTTCTGACACTGTTTCAATCTATGGAGAATGACACATCTAAAATATTGTCTTGGCTTATGATAATATATGTAACTTTTGTGACTTTCCGCTATAGACTTAAAACCATGTATACACAAATAACCACTTAAAGTAGTTGAGTAACACTGAAGTATTTATAGGCATATAGTCCTTGCCAGGAAAGACACCTTAAGCTTTGTGGTTGCTGAGGCTGCAGAAGAGGAAACAATGTGTTTTCCACTAGATGGGCTTACTCTGGGTTAATATTTTAAAGTTCTTTTTGAAACCAAATTACTAGAAAAAATATTTTACTAATTACTCATCAAGCCCAATATTGTGGCAACAGTGGATTTCACATCAAATTTTATGGCTGAAGAGATGCAGCGGACACAAGGCCTTTGCTAGGATTGTGTTATTATATACATCCAAATGTGCCGTCCCTTGAGAAGCGAACACTTAATACTGTATCAGACACAAAATGATATAAATTTAAGTTCACTTAATTTTAATATTAAAAATTAGAACTTCCCAGCCCTAATAATTTGTTTTAACCTCAACAATGTTAAAATGGAAAAATATCCCACAAATATGTAACGTGTAACAATGATGCTATCGGTACAGGAAAGAATGAAATGAGAGTCAAAATTCTACAGAAATTGTGAGTCTGAGGAAACTGGTGTATTGGAGAAGAAAGTAAAAGATTAACAGAAAGAAAAACCTCAGATTTCATTGTGTAAAGGAAAAAAGCCCGAACCTTCACATGCATATGTTTTTAGAGTATTTCAACTTTTGTTTTAATAACATAAGTATTTATCTGTAAAAAGATAACTAATATAAAAAGGAATTAACTGGAATGCATTTAAATGAAATGTGGAATTATAAAAGAAAAACAAGTTGCAACATTTTTTCCTTAACCTTTTAACTGGACATATAACAAGCTGTTCAAAATGCTTACCATTTGCCTTGTTCATTTCTAAACTGTTGAACTGCATATCCAAACTGCTCTCTTGATGGACCAGAAAATATTTTTGCTTCTAGGAGCCCAACATTGTAGGCTTCACAGCAGTTTTGAAGAATGCCTGGTGACAGAAAGATTATGATTATCACAGAAGCAATTAAAGAAGAATTTTGATCCCAGTGAAAAAGGCTCTTCATCTGTGCCACCTCCCCCAACAGAAGAAAATAAAATGTAGCCTTTGACACGTGCAAGAAAAAAACCAGTCTTTTCCCTACAGTACCCATCTGCCCATGCGTAATGCCTGTCTAGCACTCTTTACAGGTGTTACAATATTGCGGGCAGAGATCAATGACTCTTTCACTGTTTGCCTTAACAGAAGTTGCAGCATTACTAATAGGAATGTTTTAGCTGAAGGGAGGCAAGAAATATGATTCAGAGGTCTGTTATCCTCCTTTACCTTAAGGCATAAGTTAAGCTTATGGCACAGCAAACACATCAATGGCCTGCTGAGGTACATTAAAATGAAAATGCACTGACTGTAACTGCTAATACTGTTTGTACTCTAGTGTCTATCTGCAACTTAATGTTTGAAGCACTGGAACAAAAATCAGATTATCTACTGCATCAGAAAACCTACATTTTTGAGTGATTTCATTATCACGCCAGAAGCCTTTGTTTTCAGTCCAAACAGTCTGAACAGTTGTCCAAACAGGAAAACTTAGAAATACAAACATGCAAGATAGAACTGCATTAATAAATCATGACACTTAACACTGAAAATCCACTTTGCTGTGGTCATGGTATTAATTGCTTTTCCTTGGGCACTTGCATGCCTAGGAATAAGGGTATGCCACTCCATGCCATTTTGGGGGGAACCAGCAGTGTGGGCTGGAGATAAGGTCCTAAGTATCACAAGTTTGCAGGGCATGGGGGCCCACTCCTCACTCATAAAGGACCTGATTTCTTTCTGATCAAGATCTGTAGGTGGACATCTAGGAAAATGTCCACTACAGAACCTGCAGGAAAAGGGCCAGAGTCCCCTAATAGCTGGGAGTAGATAACTCCTCCCCCAACTTGGAGATGGAAGGACTGAGATGACAGTCGCATCCCAGGAACAAGCTACAGGCCAGCTGAGGAACACCTTAGGGCTCCTGACAACCCTCCAAAACTGGCAGCTATGGAAGAAATCATGACCTGTGGTTGCACTGTGCAGTAACTGCCCGAGGTTCCCAGGTGAGGCAGGTTCACGGAGTTGCTCACGGGTTAAACAACATCCCACATGTTTCCCACCCCTTCCTGTGTGCCCAGACAGAATGAGTTTTATCTGCTATACACACAAAATATGCCTCACCATAGTTACTTAGTATGAGTCATTGTGTAGTAAAGTGGCAGCGTTTATGATAATCCCTTATAACAGGGACCCTTTAAGGAGAGATGTCCCAGTCTTTGGCATCTTAAAAATATAAGCTTAAATTCTAAGCGTTTCTCTAGTTTTGATGGGCAGAGAGCTCATTGTTGGTATCACTCTCTTCCACGTCCCCAAACCAGTTTTGGAAGAGAGGTTAACAGGGATTATATCAGCATAAAACAGCCCATCACAGTAGCTTAGTTGTAATAGTAATAATAATAACATCATAGTGAGAACATTAAAATCACAACTGCAGTTTTGCAGGCAAAGTTCATGACATGTAAAAAATTTCAATGAATTTTGTACCTTTGCCCATACAACAGAAAACACAAATGTTACTAGCAGAAGACTAAATACAACTCGCACGGTTACTGCTTTTTTACCACAAACTCAAAACAGGAAATCATATATTAGTTATTTCAAACAACCACTATCTACAGCTGGCCTCTGGAAAGCAAGCAATCACCCTTTGCTAAAAGTATAGTTCCTTGAGAAACATCCTTAGAGATAAATACATGTCCTGAGTCATGTTATTTAAGACTGGAGAAGAGAATGTGTACAGACATATCACTCTGTGTTTTGCAATACTTTTGACACTAAACATAACCACATGTATTCATAGTTCAAGTCAGGGTTTTGGGGAGAGGGAAGAGAGGAGTTGAGATAGATACTGACTATTGCCAGTAATTCTTTTGTGATCTAATACACTTCCATTTTATCAAAATATTTTGCTCACAGCACATCCTAGGTTTATTTTTGCATCTGTTGTTTTCAAATTATATTATCCTCAGTCAGAAATCAAGCACAATTTAGCAGTGCCCCATTCCCAGAGGCCACAGGAGACTATACCGCAATGCCACCCCACATGTAAATACAGAGGAAGAATAACTCTCCAAGTTATATGGTGCACACAGAAATAAACTCTGGCTTTCGAATGAAGAGCCAAAAGTATCCTAGAATGATAAACATTTCCAGTCTGACCCCAAATCCAATGACATCTAGAGAAAAATTCTTGACTGCCTGGACTCTGTTACACAGTTATTAGCAAATCACACTGCTAGCCAAACTGTAACTTTGCTAAATGTTTTCTAAGTGCGTTGGCCAACTTCAGTGCAAATGCATGGAAGATCTTTCTAATTGTGTCCAAGGTGAGGGTTTTATTAAATGCTAGAGCCAGGGCAAAAATTTCTAAAACTGGGTAGAACTACAGAGACCAGAGGTCACAACCAACAGACTGAAGGGAAGTCCCCATGCTGGTTCAAATTCCCCTAGGGCGCTGTGACAAGTCAGATGGGGGTCAACACAACACATGCTTGGTTATGCATTGCCTGTCCACCTCTCCCCTGGCCCTCCCACGGGTGCTGCGGCATCCCTCCCTGGGCCACTCTTGTGCTCCTGCTTTCTCCAAGATGGGGGCTGATTCCAAGGAGCCAAGACATGGCCTGGCCCAGCCCGGGGATGCTTCAGCTCCTTGCAGTTTCTCTGGGCCTCCTCACGGTTTAGGGAAGCAATGCTCTTTTTTTCTCCCCAGCCTCCCATCCTGTCTCCTCACTGAACTGTTTCACTCATCCTTCCCATTTACCACTGGGGCTTGATTTTATTCTTTTTAATAATTTGCACTACTGCAGCATCAGAGCACTGCTCTTCGAGGGCAAGAATTTCCACCTGGAATAATGGGAAAAGTGTCTGCCAGACCACAGGTCTCTTCTCAAAACTGCCTCTATCATCCTCACTTTCTGGCCAGGCAGCCAGTCAAGGACAGCAAGAAAAGAGAAAAAAAGCAACCAGAAAACCCCGCCTCTGAAGACATGCTGTCATCTGCAATATTCTTGTGGATGAGCTTTGCCTCTCACTCATGAATGCTTTGCAAAATCAAAGTAGAAAAGCTGGCAAATACATTCTAACTCACCACGAACATTATCAAGTGAACCATAGTAGTTTCAACATATTTCAATCATGGCCATTTCAAATTCCACATTTTTATAATCATTAGCAGCTTTTTGATTTTTAGGTCTACTCCACAGAAATCTTACTTGGTTTGGGCCTAGCAAGTATATACTTGCAATAATATACTAGGCATTTTCCTGCCATTTTCCTCCATCTTATATAGTGCTTACATTATAAGGACATCTTTTACCCATTTTTTATATCTATCTAAATACAGTATTCAGAACAAGAAATTCAAGCATTTGTAGCCAAAAAAAGAGAAAATGCTAAGTTTGCTTCAAACCTATTTTAAGCCTGTGCCAGAATAAGAGGGTCTCTTATGCATTAAAAGGGTGCCAATCATTGAAGCATCTAGGTTCAAAGTACTGTATATTCTAGGCTGGAAAGATTCAGTATCTGTTGCTGCCTTCAGGCAATGAACTTTGATAATTTAAGAATCTTGAAATAAAGAAAACTAATTCACTATCTGGATTTTAATAGCTTTTGGTTACAGACTTCTACTTTGTGACCTAACGATCACGATGAGAGATTAGTCAGGCAAGTAAAAATCCACTTCCTAACTTCTGTCTGTAAATGGCACTTTATTTACAGTCAAATAAACAGACTGTGTGGAACAAAGGAAGTCAGATACAAGCCTAAAGCTTCTGAAAGCCCCTCTGAAGACTTCAAAAGCAGCGGTTCCTCTCCACCAACTGGGTAGGGGGCATGGGCGCTTTGGTTTAAAGAGGACAGCTTCATCGAGCAGAGCAGCTCCCAACATAAAGCTTCAGTCAAGAAAAGTTAGGGAAAAATCCTTAATGGGATAAAAGGAACTGTAAGCTTTCCAATAAACTCCAGTATCTCTTTGCATGGTATTTTTTTTCTGGGAATTCCCATATTTCAGCAACTGCATTATTGCAGCATATACCACAGGAGCTGCAGTGTAGGAGTATAGCTGCTCTCATACTTCTGCACCACCATTTTCTCACTCCTAGTAGGATGAAAAATAATACATGTTCTGACTGTGCACCTTTAAGCCTGAACGTGTGGGAATTCTTCTGTAACTATAAATGACATGTCTAATGATGGCTATAATGTCTTCTGTTTGCTGCCGTTGAAGTACAAGCTGAAGCAAGTTTATTGAAGTAACAGCTCGTATTAGGTACACCCAGTTCATAATTGTTTTGATTTTGTAAGCAAAGCTCACAGCTTAAAGTGAGCAAGCAGAAAATGTCTGTTGGGTAATAAATCATTTAATGTCATGATTATAATAGTTGTCTGATTGTAACCCCTTATTCAGATTAATCAGTATAACAAAAAGAATTGTTTAATTGGATGAGAAAAAATGAAATCAGATTTTGTGTGTTTGATTACTTGGTTTGTGAACTAAGTCTACAAAAGTTTAGTAAAATATTCTAAACATATTATTAGCCTGCATTTTGTGTCGTGTCATAATAAATGGGTCATTTTGTTTTCAATCTAAATAACAAAATTGAATTTTCAATCACTTTATACTGCATTGCAAAGGTGATGCTCCAATTTAAGATGGCAATATATGACAGAATCCCATAATCATGCAGACTCAGTTATGCCAAGTCTCATCTCTCATTAAAACGTCCAGTCAAACAGAGACATTCACTGCTGCTGTTATTTACAGCTTGCATCAAACAGGTCTAGCCATCACAGTATAAAGAAAAAAGAAGACATGGTGGAATTTGACCACTGAGTCTATAAGGATCCACCTCACGCTAAGCATTAGCGTAAATTTTAAATTTATCTAGTGTTAACCTTGCCAGTAGGAAACTTTACAATGAAGGAAACTTCTTCACCTTTTTTCCTTAATGGTATGTTGTTCTCTTCTTCAAACAACTATTCACTATAAAACAGAAAAAGTTTGTTATATAATCCAGCTAAGTGACCATTTGTCTTTGTGAGTGAGCATTCATGCCAGTAACGATGCCAGGAGAGGAAACAGAGAGAGCCCCTGTGGGCAGCTGCCCTCTGCTCAGTAGCACAGCCACAGCTATAACCGCTGCCCCTTGTGCAGTCTCCAACAGGGCAGTGGACCCTGACAAACCTAAAGTCATCAGCACACTGGGGGATTTGGGGGTGGAAGGGGTAAGCACGTAGTCACTAAAGAAGAGCAAAGTCATGACTTGGCATTATGATAAAACCAAGATAGTATTACACGCATTCTTGCATGTGTCTTTCAGTCCATGAATTGTTTTGGAAAATAATATCAAGAAAATCCAACCAGATTATTGTCTGCTTCCTGAAGCAGTTTCATAGATTGGCAGCCAGTAAGATGTGTACAGCCTACGTTGCCTTAATTGCTCAGGCTAGCATTTTTTAAAGTATCTATTCTTTCCAGAAGAGGGCTTTACTTTGCCCTTTACGTTAAACTGCTCCAAGAGAGCCACTAAAAATTCCACAAAGAAAACTTTCCCCTTGGTCTCAAAGATGTCTTTCTCCAAAGAGCACACATTGGCAGGGCCCTGAAGCCTGTCAGACCCTGCTGGGGGCAAAGAAAAAGAGAGGTGTKGGAGGGACAAGAGAACTCGTAACTCTTGGGTTCTGCTGGCTTCCTCTCACAGCGGATTGCACACTATGGTTCAAGCTTTCTCCATGACTGCAGCATTTCTAAAGGCTCTCTTCAGGGTGGATTTTCTGGTGTTTTGCATTGTGCAAGGTCACACTGGATCTCTTTAGTTGTCAGGGAACTTGTAAAGACGCTTTTGTCTCACTCCAATACCCAACTGTTTTTTTTTTCATCCCTCTGCAAAAATTTTCTGAAACTGCCTCACAGGGTCCAAAGATAGTAAGGGAGTACAGGCACCTACAGATACTGTTCACACTATAGTCACCTACTGTCCTTGAAATATTAGGCAGAAGGTGGAATGAAGGCAGGAGGGGAAAGTAATAACGTTATGAAAGAGGGCAGTCAAGTAGTATTTGCTTCATATAAAATATATTTAGTGTTACTTTACTGCTTTTTATTAAAAGGCAACAACATTTTGGTGTAAGAGTAAAGTTACTCCCTTATTATTCAGAACCTATGTTATCAGAGCAATAATCCAACTGGAATTAGTCAACTATTCTTACAGAATGGACAACCCATAATTTGAACAGCTTTCATAATACGCTGTTTTGAAGGTTTTATTGACAAGACTGTGAACACATAAAGAACAAAACAAGCAGCATGCAGTTACTTTATTCTATTGAATTGCAGCACAGATATTCTTCAATGTGGCTTTCAGAAGCCACGAAGTGATTGTCACTGCAATGAGCTTGTTCAGGGAACAAATCTGCCCAAAAATGAACCACTTTTTTTTTTTTGCTAACWTATTAAGTCTTCAGCCTGATCCACTTTACTGTATTGGTATGTGCATTGTGTGCATGCACAGATAATGACATCAAATCAAGTTCTTTTCATGTAAAACAATTCTATATTGGTTGCACTGTTTGAGGCTTTTCTGTAAACGTGCATAAATATAAAACACCTTTTTGATATGTCTTTAGTATACTCGGTCAGGGCTATGTGGAATCCAATCCACTTAATGCAGGGAAAATAGAGGACTACTTACAATTCAGTTCAGAAAGGTATATTAACCTATACCCAATACAGTCAATAGAAGTGAAAAATATTTTCTCATTAGTTTTCTCCTGTATATTTACTTGTCTATTTTTTGTAATTTTTCTTCAATATGCACAACCTCATCAGTATATACTCACAATGGCAAGTAGATACCTTCAGCTCATGTACTGAAACAGCAGTTTTATAATCACAGTTAATCTGTTTTTATTTTAAAATTGAACAGATTTCTTATTGAGAACAATCTTCTAAATAAAGACTTGAACCTCTGACAGGAATCAAAAGGAGCAAAGAATGTGATTGGCAAGACACTGGATTTTTTGTACTAAAAGTCAGAGTATCTTATAATCCTCACTTCAATTACTTTGTTGATATTTCATTATGTTTACAGAATCCTTAAAAGGCAAGTCTTCCTTTTACTGCTTCATCTATTTGTATTACTTTCTTTTATCTTGAGACCGACATGTTCTTTACATCAGCTACAGTATCTCAAACTATTTAATAATTAACAGAGATTATGTTTAGTGTAGAAATAAATTATAGGCCACAAAAAAAACCCCCAAACCCACCCAGAAGAAAGGAAAAACAATGCCTCATTTAGTAACAAATCCTCCCTTCCTCCCTCCCTCCCGCCCCTCTTCCTCCCCTTCTCTCCCTCCCTCCAAGAAGTTTTCTTGGCTTAGTTGGCCGACTGCTTCTTCCWGGAAGTAGGTCAGCTTCCAGCCTGAAAGCCTCTGAGTGCGTGAAGGCCTGAGTCGCTGCCTTTCAATTACAACTGTTGATGATCCAAGAAGCTGCACCGAAGAGTTACCAATAACCTGCTATAAAAGCAACCCAAACATGATACAACACACAAATTGTGAATGAAAAGTTGGAGAGACTGGGATAAGACGACTAGGTGGTGCCTATTTTACTGTTCTGGCACACTGAAGAGTAAGAGATCTAATTAAATTTACCTACAACTGCATTAGTTACTCCAAAAGACTTGTCTTTCTCCTGATAACTCCCTATTTGTGGCCCACACATTGCCCTCCTTGACTCCCAGAGCAGATGAATAAGGTGCTCTTCATCTGGATTTAAGAAATGTCAACAACCTACTGTACACACAAGGACTGAATCCAAAGTAATGCTTAAGAGCAGTTCCTGCAAGACTGACAACTTCCTATGTGTTTTTAATAAAGACAGCAAGAATTCAAGCCTACTTAAATTTATTATCCTAGCATGTTTCCATCATTAAGTTAAGTGGGAAAAACTTTCTTTTACAGAAAACTCACATAAATTGCATCTTTTTAAACAGACCTGCAGTTTTTCATTTATCTTGGTACAACAAACAGGATTGTTTCAACCTTGTCCTTAGACTACCACAATTTGTTCTCAATGATACCACAAAGAGATTAAAAAGTACATGAGGCTAACAAGCTGTACACAGTTATATGTTTTATGGGCAGTTAGGAAACTGGTTTCACAAGTAATAAAAAAACCTTCATGTGCTTCCCTGTGATAAAACCGACTTTTCATGCGGCATTTCAGTCCAGCAAATTCTCTTCCCTCATGTCCACATTATCAGTTGTTGACCCTTTTTTTAAACCAGCAATATTTCCAAATATAGTCAGAGAAGCATGAGCCACTTTACGACTGTAAGAGAGGATATGCATGTCATTACACAGAAACTGATGTGACTGCTATCTCTATACCCTATTTGCTGCATTTGCTTGTCTCAGCTGCTATGAAAGCATGTTTGTACACAGATGAAAGTGCATGTTTGCACACAGGTATCAAGAAGATGGGAAAGCAACCAAAGGCGTCTGTATTTCCCTACCCATATCACACTTTAGGCTATATGAAAATGTCAGTGTATTATAACTTATTAGTGTATTATATCATATTATATCACTGTTACATGTGACGTGAAAAGGCGAAATTGGAAAAAGGCTGAGGGACTCGTCTTCACCAACAATTCCTCTGCCACTCCAGTGTCGCAGCCTGCAGTGTGAGGACTGCTCTGGCTCGAGAGTGACCCTGCCATCATGCTGTTTAGGACACCATGTGTAGCTCCCTTTTCCTCCCTCACAGCTTCTCAAGAGCTAGCCGGGAGCTCAGCTTTCTGCGCTGTACACAGACAGCCCCAGAAACAAGAACAGCCTCAGCTGTAAGAAGTTTGCTACATCAGCTTCCTGCAACAAGAAAACCCCAAAAGCACCACAGGATATATAATACAATAGTTGGAAGAGCTATAATTATCAGAAGTTTTGTTTTCCTACAGCAGACTTAACGACTATTTCTCTCCCCTGATTGTAATGGGAGCTCATGGCCTGGCAGCCTGAATGGTAGGTAGGTGGTCCCATTCACTCACCTGAAATTCCTCCTAAATGCACATTGAAATGATCAATTCTGGCACCAGATAGGGCCCAGGCAGAATTTGGGCTCATTAAAATCAGGAAAACAATCCAGGAAGCCCAAACTTCAGTAGGTGTCTAACCCAGAATGAACTTAAAATTATCTGTCACCTAGGTTTCATAGCACAAAGTCACATAAAAATTTAGAATATGATACAGGTGTAGAAGCACCCCTGTCTAAGAGCAAGGTATCCTACCCTACGGTAGACCCACTCTGATATCATGGCCAGAAGCGATGAATGCTTCCTGATTAAGTAATTTCTGCTCTAAATAATTAAATGATTTAACTAAATAGCTAAATAACTTCTTTTTATGCACTGCCTATTTACCAGATGTGAATTGCATGAGCAGTCCAAAAGGGCCAACTCAGAACTCCTCTCCTCCCAGCTAAGTGCCCCAGACGTTAGGCCACAGGCAAGATATGTCTTTGCTTGTCTGCCTGGAAACACAAATATGCATCCCGGGATGAGCTGAGACCTGGTTTCAATAGCAGAGGTAGAGAGTGCTTCTCTTTGCGTTGTTGCCTGGTAGCAAAGACGCTTCTGGAAAAGTTTGGGAGGCAAGTCTACGTTGCCATGAGCCTCAAGGGAGAACTAAGCCCATGTTTCCCAGGTGAATATTACCATCACTTCTTCAGCAGCTACTTCTTGAAAAAAAGCTGAACTAGACACCTAAGGCTCAAAACTTTTCCCTACCCCTGACCTCAAGGGAAGGAGGCACCTAATGCAGGTGCCTGAGAAGGATGGAGTTCAAACACTCCCCTCGACCCTCCCAAGCCTTCCTGCTTTGCAAGCAAATATTTTTCATGCACCTTAAAAGTGCCTAAATATCTCTGCTGAGTCCAAGCCACGTAACTCTGCCACTCTGGGGCAGGAGGACCAGGTTTCAGGTGAAGTGGGCTGCACCATGCATTCTCCCAGCCCTCAGCCCGCACACCGAACTCTGACAAATCCATATGCCTGTGGTCAGGTGGGTGACAGGCTATCTCTAGTCAGAGTTTGGAAAGAAGTTATGTTTTTTGTAAAATGCAGCCACTGTACATTTTGGGGTCAGAGAGAAGGGCCCATGTACATTTAAGAAGTTTTCTGGAGATAGTACTTGCTTCCACAGAAGCAGAACAGTTGCTTTTTGTCTTCAGAGAAATGAAATCTATTGTAGCTGTCAACTTCTCAGAAAGACAACTCCAGAGTCTCTTAAAGTATTTTTTTACTGTTCAATATGATGAACTGGCTTTGGGCAGTTTGGAAAAGAAAACAAAAACAGAGAGAGTAGAGACAGTGAAATGAAAGGATATTTGGCTAGAGTGAAACAGATAAGTATTATTAGCAGAGCTACTAATGGACTACTATCCAAGCAGTGCTGCTGGATTTTTTTCTCTGTTTATTGTTTTGCCCATCTTAATAAGAACGTTATTTAACTTTCAGTCATTTCTGCTATTCTAAATTTGACCTATATGTATTTCAGGCATATTTAAATGGGAGCTCTATTTAGTGGGCATAGTTAGATGAAGTGTCAGGCCACTTAACATTTTTTCCACTTAAGAAAGATTAGCTAAATTCTCATTTGAGAAATTTCAGCTAAATCTGAGTTTAATATCTATAAATCCAATCACTTCTATATGCATCTGAAGTACTGCACATAAATACAACTGAATTTTATAGCACACAGTAGGAATACTGGATTAAACTGCTCTCATGTTCATTATTAGAGCACTACTCTTACTGTCTTAATGGAATTTACAGTTGAGAAAGTAGAATCGGTGAAAAACTATTTAATAAAATGTTGTGCCGTTTTGCTATTTGAGCAATTACCATTCTCCTCAAATAGAAAATGCAAGCAAGGATACAGGCACAGAAACATTTGAGTCACACACTCTCCATTGCAATGGTATTTGGTAACCACCTAGGACACACTAGTTGCCTGGGGACAAGATACCCCACTTGCTTCTGCTTCAGACAGGTGTGTATCAAGGGGATTCTTCTGTTTTACTTTCCTTACTGTAGCATGTTGCTATTAAGAAAGCAGGCCACTAACTCTTGACACAGGTTGCCCTGATTCGGACACCTACATAGACATTCAGCTTACTAAGAGAATGGGACCAGCCAAGAGTAAATTTAGGCTTAAAGTCCAGTAATTTACTGATTTGTTGTTTTAGCAGATTATGCAATTAAGTAGAATTTCTTACCTGGTGTGCTTTCACAGTTGAAGGGAGACACGAACACAACAGTCACAAGAACTGAGAAGTTATGAGAAGTGACTGCTGTGAATGTGGAAAAGGTAGACACCCTGTTAACTAATGCAGCTGTTTACCTACAGGCAGCTGCCTTACTCCAGGCAGCATAGCGCATGGCACAAGCATACCCCAAAAAAGTGCTGGCTTCACAGCTTCTTGTAACAGCACCCACCGCTACACTAAGCTCACATGAGCTGAGCCCTGGTCAAGTATTCCTCACTCAGATAAGAAGTCTGATCTTGCAGTTGGTTGAGGTAGTTCTTTACTGGGTAATCCAGTGGGTCAGGCAACTTTGGCATCTGTGGTCTTACCGCTACATACAGCTTTATGTCACAGCCTTAACACAGCACCAACTGCTGCCAGCTTTCTTGTATAAGGGTCACTTATATTTGAGGCAGATAGCTAAACAGGCAGATAGATAGGCTGGTAGATACATAAAAGGTGAAAACCTAATTCAACCTTTCCCTACCACCACCCCCATCCTCAAACTCCATTATTTCCTTAGGTATTACCACTGTGCGATACGCTCCCTTCTGGAAGTGTGTTAACAGTAATTTTCCTCAAGATTTCTTTATTATCTGTTCTTTAGAAATCAGCAATCATATTAGCCATGGAGATTTGTATAATTAAAAAAAAAAAATCCTCTATGAAACAAAAGAAGAATGATGAACTTGGAAGCAGGATTAAAAGGGCAAAATAAATCAGGAATAAGGCAACACAGTTCCACCAAGGCTGTGCATAACGTCCAAGCCCTTCACCCTGTCTACCAGTAATTTGAAAGGGACAAAAGAATCCATGACATTCATCATGTGTGACATTCAACCATGCAGATGCCATTCGGTTATACACAAAATGTCTTTGCTTGTACGGCATTCAAAGAGTCTGTGTTTATCTTACTTCTTTGCCTGCATAGTTCCTCTTTTAAGTCCTGAAAAATATGCAAGCCTTACTAGATTTTTGAAGAATATGCATCTCCAGGAGAAAATAAAACTAACTTAGTCCTCTGAAGATCCTGAAATGCTATTCAGGGACTAATTAAAAGTAACAATTACTAGCACTCAGAATATTGAGTTTATTTGGTAATTCAGAACTCCCATCCTCATTTGGAAGTGATGGAAATGCTCACACAGCTTATGTTGACTCCACTAGATGCCTTTAGTATTCTCCACCTCCAGAAAATGAGTGCAGCATGAGCAGGAAGAACGTTATCGCATATTACTTTACAGGGATACACACTCACACTCTGCTAATATAGACAGAAGGTATCATTTATCCTGTGTAATTCACATTCATTTATTTTTATTATCCTTTTATCGGTGCCTTGAAAAGGGGGTATGTTCATATAACTATTTAGCACAGATATGTGCCAGTCTTTCACGTAAAGGTTTATAAATAAAAATCCTTCTCCATTATCTTTTTTAACAGAAATGAAAACCAAGGCTAAGACAGTTCTCTGATGTCCTTGACTAATTTGAATGGGAACAGTTCAGCCAATTTATTTACACAAAAAATAAGCTTATCAACTTGCTTTCTCTCGCTGTACAGGGTCTGAAATCCTGAGACAGCGCAGTATCACAGGGCCAGAGATCACTTTGTGAAAAAGAAGTCCTAAACATTAAAACTGCTAATGGAAATGTCCTAAGCCAAGCAGATAACATGTGTTGGTATGCAAGTGCATGGCTATGCCGATGAGAATCCAGCCTGTGTCCCGTCTGCATTTCGGCATGGTCACCATGGAAATGAGAACCGGCCTGCACAGAGCCTAACAAAGGAAACCTTTAAATGAAAATAACAACACTGGGTAGACACTGCCCAAGATTTCCGCTGGGGAAAATGACTTGCTTTACTCGTCTGAAGATGTATAAACTCCCTTTTACCTGTATTAGCCCTGAAGGAAAGTATTTGATTCACATTTAGCTGTTTGGACATTAAGCCATTACATTGGCCGTTCTAGTTATTAGCCCTCATGAAAATACATTACATGAAATACATGGAAAACCCCACTTTCATTCATTCAAAATTAGCAATAGTGAAGAAAGACCACAATGAATAACATTTATATAGTGGCTAAGAAACACAATAAAACCAAGGAGGATCAGTCCTTTTACTTCTTTGACTTATTAAATGAAAATTCTGTCTCACTGAATCAAAAAAGCAAAGAACAATTCAAAAATTGTTCCAGAGCCAGAAAGCACATAGGTAAAACTTGTTGGTAAGGTCTCATGTTTACTTTGCCCAAATTATGCACAAATAAATATTAACTGTTAATGTGTTTAGGAGTGTGATGGTAATACCCTGTATGCTTTCTAAAATAAACATCATTTGTACAAAATACAAGTCCTGTAATACAGTATGAATGAAGCCTTACTTCAATGAGCAATGCTGTGAAAGGCAAAACGCCAAAAATAATACATAATAACACTCCTACTGCCTGACAAACTCTCTTAAAGTAGGAAAAACTAGAGATAGTTTTAGTTTAAGAAGAGTTCACGTTTGGGTCCTGCTTTCAAACAATCTCCAGATTTTAGAATAATTTTTAACATTAACACTACTCACAAATATGATAATAAAACAGCAAGGTAACAAAAGATGATCACAAAGAAAAAGGCAAAAATTAAGGTAAGTTGTACAGCTTTAAGGTGGTGTGTGTGCGTGTGCGTTACGATCATCAACTGCATTTTCACCTGGACTTTTGGCTTCATTTATTGCACCAAATGTGCAATTTCCACTTGCTATTCAGTTATCAGTTTAGTCCCAGCTGCTCAGCATAGGCCTTGTACTTTTTATGTGTACTGTTTTAATGTACTGAATTAGCAGCTGAGCTTCCTTTTGGATTCATCTCTACATATCTTGACCATAAGCATCTAAGTATTTGCAAGTGACAGAGAATTTATTTTTCAGCACTCAAGTGAAATGAGAGATCATCCTTAGCCCCATCAAGCAAAAAAGGAAAAAAAAAAAAAAAAAAAGATTAAGGTCAAAAGTACTTACCACTTTTGGATATCTACTGATACAGCTAAAACCTTATTTTTTCAGAATACTTAGCACATTCAAAATACAATTTCCATTGACTTCATTCACAGCTGTGAATACACAGCAGCTTTGCATGTCAAGATGCACTTTCACAACCAGCTCAAGCCAGTGGAAGTGCTGGCTACCAGCAAAAGGGACTTTTCCAGCTTCCCTCCCTCCTCTGGCCATGAGTTCTGACTGTCCCCTATGCCAGTGCTAACACTTAAATAAATTGCTTAAGTGAACAGGATCAGTTTAGCTCACCTCCAAAACCGACCTAGCCCAAAAAAGGGAAAAAATTATTCAGGCAAATGGGTCCCTGATCAGTTCCCCAGACCAAGCCCCAGTGGTAGCACGGGAAAACTGGTGGGAACATGCAATCAGGAGTGGACGAAATGTCCTTGCAGCGTCAGCCCCACATTCAGGTCAGCTTAACCAGATCGTGAAAATGCAGCTTCAGTTTTGAGAACCCCTGGCTGAGCAAAGAGAAAGAGAGGAACACAAAAGCTCCAACCACGTGTCAAAGATTTGATTTAAATGACTCGCCTGAAATTGCACTCGGCTTTTGTGACAAAAAAGGAGAGAAAGAATCCAATTTTCAGCAGCAAGGCTGTGCATGTGGACCCAAGGGACTACATGATGCATTGATGTGCAAAAGGGACAAATCCAGGTTGCTAACTTATTTTGGGCTCTTCCTAACTTCTGCATGTTAAACTCTGTTCTTTTATCACAACCTTCATGCCAGTTTAAACAGAAGTGATCTGAAGAAAAGGACTATGTTGGGTCCTCTCCTATCCCTCTATACAGCTCTACAGCCCATTGCCAACAAGGTCCCCAGAACAACAGGATGTTTTTCATCAGCAAGGGTCAGATATGTACCAAACAGAAAAGGGGTTACACTTGGAAATTCTGGATTCTATCCAAAGTTTGACAGAACCCCCTCCTCCCAATTTCAGATTAGACTGCTTTCTCCTCCAGGCTGCTTGGGTCCCACAGGGAGGCTGGAGGACTTGTGGTCCTCTAGTGGTACACCTGTGGCCCAAAAGGCATAACCCTTATTTAGCTGTGATTTTTCACTTCAGAGATAAATAGTGTGAGGGGTGCATGCTTTACAGAGTGTGGATTTTAAGAACATATCAGAGTTATATCATTCACGTCCTGGGTTGCTGGAGGAAGGTGTGTGGTGGGCTTGAATGTGAAGGCCTGCTAAGATAGTATAGGTGAGGCCACACTAAATTTGATTTCCTCCATTTGGCTTGGTCCTCCAACACTATCACTTGAGAATTGACTCTGAAGTGAATTCTTCTCATAAAAGGGAGAACAAGCTGATTCACCCAGAGCCCAGGAACCAGCTAACAGCATGCAGTACAGACAATCAGCAGACCAGGATCCAGAAGCAAACTGGAAAGCACAGTGCCTCAAACAACAACGGGGATTGCTGTAAAAATACAAAACAACATGAGAACACAAGAGAGAGAGTTTCTATGTTTGCAGGTGTAGACCTAGACCTCACACAGAAACAGCTACACTCCACTACAACTCCAACAGCAGAGGAAGCCTGACTGAGCTCCACACCAAGGATGGACAGAATTTACGTTAGAATCGAGCTGATAAAAATAGATTTCTTTCCAGAGGAATGCAATTTTCCAAAGATTTGTTACTTGGCCAAATTTAGGTAGATTTTCAAGACGATGCAAACAGCACCTTCCTGCCAAATTTCAAATATCTCCTCTGAAGCGTGAGGGCACTAGATCTTTCCAAAGAAAATGTTACTAGAACTGAGCCCAGGAAAGCTACTGTATTTTCCACTGGCCTCACTCTCAGGAAGAGCTGGGCTATTTTGGCCCTGATTTTTAAGAACAAGCTAAGGAAAAAACTGGGTGCTTAAAATGTAAATTTAAAGAACTAGATGTGGCAAACCTATAAGCAGCTTCTGTGTTACAACAGAGAGCATCAGGCTTTGTCGTATAGGTTGCCCTATTAAGTTCTTCACTTACTGTTATTCCTCTTAACATAATCTACTTCTGTGTGCTATACACTTTTTGGTCAATGAAAAACAAGGTTGGTAGCAAAGTCATATTATCAAAATGGTGGTTCCATTGCATTTCTATTCCTTTCTTCTTGTAGCATCTACAAAGTTTTAATGACTTTCCAAACACGAAAGTACACACCAACAATGAATAACCCACACCTTTACTAACCGTTGCATTACTTTTAGTTGAATTTGGAGACACAACAAAGCAATACCCCATGTGGTCCATTTAATATAGCTGATAATTCATATACTGACATAAAATCAAGTTTAAAATAAACTTGGAATATTTTCCCAAAGTATTGACTAATTCAGCTAAGCTAGCCCAATTAAATTCAAGAATACCGCCTTTGAAAGTAAAACAGTTCATTAGAATTCAGTCAATTTGAAAATGATTATGGGAGAGCTACAACAGTACCGCCACAGCGGGACTCCAGATCACTCAGGGAAAATGCTCCCGTCCTGAAACGTTCTTTTCCCTGCTACTTCTACAAGATCAAAAAGGCCTAAGTGAGTATTAACTCAGCAGTTACATCGACTAACATCAAATGTCACAGCACATCCAAAATCAAAATTATGACAGCTTTCAACTGTATAAATGAAGACAAATCATGGATAGTGCCTGAACAAAGTAGACCTATCCCACTTCTGTCAGTCTCATTGCCAGGGGAATCCTCCTCTCACAATCAGTCCTTATCTTCTGCTTTCAGTACCGCTCTACAAACCTTTGCAAGTCCTAAGAGCCCATGAATTACTGGGCACGTTAATGGTCCTAGTGTGCAGTGACTGTAACCAGAATAAAGGATGGATTAAGCAGAAGTGCAGAGTGAATGTTTTGCCCACTGACACTTTTACGATTTTTTCTTTTTATGAAAAATTACCAGGTTGTTTGTATACTATGTATCTCATCACAGGTTAATACTTTTGTATTTGATTTCATACCCTGCAGCCGCACATTCCATTGCAGCATTTGCTATAGTTACTGAAAGAACAAGTTGGAACAGCTCATCAATGAACACTCATTTTCATGCTGCTTCTTCAGTGACTTGCTAATTAAGGGTTTGTGAGAATATACAGTAATATTAAAACTCTGAAAGTGCTTGGGAATTTGCTCATGGCAAGTAAATATGATGGCTTAGAGTTCTCAGGAAAACATATGTAATGGTAATTTAGTCAGCCAAGAGAAGGAGGAGATGGTTCAAGTTTCCCTGTCCTTTTCCAAGGAGCGACATCTGCCCAACAGGGTGGGAACAGACCTAGAGGACTCTTGCAAATTAGGAACAGCATTCACAATGAAGAATATCGTCTTCCCTTTTAGAAACGCATAATCACCATATAACCGAAAATTCACACATCAAACTGCTCCCATTCCCTCCCCCCAGCGCACACACACTCCGTTTTATGGAAAAGTGAACTCCATGCCAATCCAGCAGTTCAGGGATTTAACCTGCTTTAAAAACGCCGCCGACGCATCGCACTCCACACACAGCCACAGCCGCACACGCTTCTGGCCCAGAAACCAGAGGGGCGCTCGCAGCCGGGCACTCACCGCGCGGCTCTGTCCCGTCCCCGGCGCCGCGGTGAGAGGCGGCGGCCGCAGCCGGAGGCCGACCCCTGCGCCCTCCGCTCCGCGCCGGGCGCAGCCGCCGCCCCTCGCTCGCGGGGAGACCTGCCCGGAGCGGGGAGACCTGCCCGGAGCGGGGAGATAGACCTACCCAGAGCGAGGAGCAGCAGCGGCAGCGCCGCGCCCGCTGAGCCCATGGCGCGGCGCGGTGCGGAGGACGGGCCCCTGCCGCTTCCGAGCTGGCCGCTTCCCAGCGCGGCACTGAGCGCCACCTGCTCCTCGCCGTCCCGAAATACCCCTCCTCCTCCTCCTCCTCCTCCTCCTCCTCTTCCTCCTCCTCCTCCACGCCCCCTGCGCGCCGCGGGCGCGGAGCGGCCGGAGGCAGCTCCCCCCTCCAGCCACTGTTCCCACGGTGCCCGCCGGCGGCGTCCCGGCGGTCCCCTGCAGACTCTACAGCCGCGCTGACCCCCTCGGTTCTCTCCCAGTTTCAGTCCCTAGAGGAAACACCCGCGCTCGCCCCGGCTGGCCCTGCCCGGGGCTGCGTGCCCGCTGCCCGGCGCTGCGCTGGAAGGAGGGCTGCGGAGCGAGGAGCTGCCGCCGGCACGGCAGGAACCGCCGCCTCGGCCCGGGGTAGCCTGAGACAGTGCTTTGGAGGGGTGGGGATACCTCTTTCCGAGTTTTGGAGTCAGAAAAGTGTACAATCGTGGTAAAACGTGGATTTATGTAACAGCATAGAGTGGCTGTCCTCCTCGAGTATTAAATTGCATATTTAATTGAGTCTTATCTTCTCCTTTAGATGAAATTCCTGCAGAATATGCCCTCAGCTATGCAGGAGTGCAACAGGATCCAGGAGCCTTGCCACACAACTGATCTGAAGTTGGCAATGATGGTGAGGATGTATTGCCTATACAAAATACTGCCTACCTTGGCTTAGGTGCCAGGCCAATATCCAGGGAGACAATGTGAATTGAAGCCAGTAAAAATAGTGAGGTGAGGATTTCAACTTGCTAAGAAATCAGAAAGAGGTGCAAAGTGCAGGGTACCTGTGTGCTGTGCAGCTTTCAGCCTATCTAGCCTTGTCAGCACTGTTTGAATACTGTATATTCAGAGTATTTCAGAAACATTCATTTTCTCCATCCCACAGTTCTGGTAAATATCAAGATCTGTGGCGCTACCTTTTCATATGGGATGTATTCTATTTTGTAACAATGATTTCTGCTGAATAATTTTGAACCTCTTGACATTAACATTGTGTAATGAAAAAGGCAGTGTGCCTGGAAAATTGAAATAGAAATGCTTCCTTCCTTCCCCCTTCTCAGCATCTAGGTCATGGTCCTTTTGGTGTGACACAGACCATAGCTTTTATTTCAGGAGTGCTATAAAAGTACATGTGTTCTCTCAGTTTATCATTTCTTTTTAACATCCTGAATCTGAATTGTAAGTTAAAATGAAGAAGCCTGTCAACAGGTGGGATTGTTCAACAGGTATTTATTTGGATGTTGGTTCTTTATGGGCATCGTGTAGTTCAAGAAAGCTCTGCCAGACATTAAAATCATTGACAGCAGGGACCTGTGCCTTTATAACTCACATTGATTTCTTTCATGTATTTACTCTTCTAGGACACACAGATGTGTTACTCATCCTAATGCATGAACTTGCACACGGACTCACTGTGAGCACTTCCCAAGACACCGTCACTTCCGAACACTGAAGCCTTCGGTCAGTCATTACCAGAAATGACTCACATGTCTCTTAGAGCTGTCCCTGGCTTTGCTCTTCGTGGTGCCACAGAAGCCCTGCAAACAGGCATTTCAAGGTGCAGCTAACTAAGGCAGAGATGTCAGCTTCAGTACCAAGTGCGATTCAGTGACCAGTAGGCAAACTGTGATCGGGAGAGCAGCTCTAGCCGCTTCTCTTCCCGTGTGCAATGAGTGTATAAATATGTGTGCAGCTCCGGGACAAGGAGGAAAATCTGTACTTCCACAAGGAAGAAGAAGAACACTAATTAATGGGTACTAATGAAAGGACAATAACAAAAGAAATCCACAGCATAGAGAAAAATGGTTTCTTAACCTAGAATCCCCCTCTGCCCCACCCTAAAATAACCTCTGCAGACTAAGATGTCTCAGTTTCCTGAGAAACAATGTCTTTGATTCAGTTACATCATTCTAATTATAAATATACCCTAAGGATACGAAACTTTCTTCCTCATCCAGACACAATGTTGAAAAATAGTTTCTCACACACAAAGGCTGTCTCCCAGGGTGTTGCTTCTCAGACCAACATTTGTCTGTATCTACAAGGAATAGGTCGTAGGAGAATAAATACTGTAAGAATTATTGTATTCTTTAACAATATTCCCTTAGATGAATATTTCTGTTTTAAATAGATTATAAGGCATTTGATAACAACCCTCTCATATAATCCTGAACTGTATATCGCATGTTATAGAAAACAAGATTTTCTATATTGTGGAGTATTTCACCTTTTTGAATCTCTTCGGCTATTTTATACGTATTATTCAGAAAAATTT
Source organism: Phoebastria nigripes (assembly GCA_035582835.1). Classification (NCBI taxonomy): domain Eukaryota; kingdom Metazoa; phylum Chordata; class Aves; order Procellariiformes; family Diomedeidae; genus Phoebastria; species Phoebastria nigripes. The sequence continues at coordinate 711,114 of JAYKAV010001831.1, forward strand.
TTCTTTATTATAGTTCACGTACACTGATAAAAAAAAAAAGATTCAGAAAACACTTTGGATAGTGCTCTTTATCTTTGCAATTTAAAATGGGGCCTGATACACACCCTTTGCTCTATGTGTCTTTGTTGTTTAATTATGTGTTTTATAGCACCCAGTTGTGTCTGCTTGTCAGTGATCACAGGGACACTTGCCAAAAATGCCATATCTGCCTGAGCTGGTTTGCAAAGTTTCAGGCTTGGTTCTATGCAAATATGGATTACTTGCACATTAGAAGAAACTGTTTTGTTGGCAAGGGCTAAACAAACTTTCTTCTTCACAGTAAGGACTGTGGGAAGCAAGTAGCTTGATCAGTTCCACTACAAAAAGATCACTATCATTTTTGCTTTTTCAAAAAAAATTAAAACTTGCAGAGGGAAGATACTGAGCAAATATTTGATTTTTAAAAGATATTCTGGTGAACACATACTTAATAATCTGTTTTATTGTGGAATTTTACAACTAATGTGTGTTATCCTGGCTTTTTAATGTGATGACAAAATGTATAATTAATGCCAACCTTCTCAGAAAAACATTCCGGTATTTCCATTTTTGTCATCTGTGAGGGGTGGCCACAGAATCAGAGTTTCTGTGGTATGCAAAACTGAGGAGTTTTTTGTTAATGTATTTCTGGGAGGGGCTCTGGCAAAGGTGACATAATGTACACACAGGTGGCCAAGGTGTATGGCTCAAGGTCACTCCTTTGATGTGATTTGTCTGAAGATGTTAGAGGGAAGGGCTACCAAGTATCAGTTATTATTTTTGGCAGACGCATGATGTCTGTAACAAAAATGTTACGTTAAGGGCTGCACTGAAGGAAAAAAGAATAAGCTACTAAAAAAAAAAATCAAATCTAAAAAGGAAATGTTAAAATTAGCTGTGAGGATGTAGTTTAGACATTAGTAATAATTCAGTTTCAGAATTAAACTGGAAAAGGTCAAAAATACACAAATGAGATTTTAGGAATTATTTAGGCAATGAGTAGAGAATAAAACAGCACTTCGCTATGCTACTGTCCAAACCACACATTTTTAACACTTTGTGCAACTTTGGTTCAATCATCTCAAAATGCTACAGCAGAACTAGAAAAAGTTGAGACAGAGTAAGGAAGGTGGGGAATGGCCTCAATACCAAGGCTAATTAAGTAAATTAGGACTCTCTGCTCTGGAAAAGAGATGCCTTTAAAAGGACATAGTAAATATATACTAGAAGAGGCGTGGATTAGGCTGGTGGGGTCAGTGGTACTCTGTCTTTTACAATACACAAGGGAGGGATGTCTGATGAAGCTACCACATAGCAAGATCAGCAGAAGCAGAAAAAGACAATTCTTCTCCCAGGGAGCATGCAGGTGCGATTGCAGTGCTGTGGGGTGCTGGATGTTTAAAGTTAACCTGTGTTCCCAGTCAAGGTCAGGGAAGAGAAATCCGCCAAGTATTGCTAAACACATTGAAACCTTCCCAGCCTATGAAGACCTTGAGCTGCAAAAAGGCTGGAGGCTGGAAGAGTGCTTGTGGGAAGCTGGCTGCCTGCATGCCTTGGTCTTATGCTTTTCCCATGGTATCTGCTTTGGCTGACATGAGACAGGACTTGGTACTGCATAGACCTTTGGTCTGACCCAATATTGGTTCTTTTATGTTTCTGCTATTGGGCCAATTTATAGTTTTCTATTCAATTGATTTAATTATAATGAATAATCAGGAAGACAGACTTAGTATGTATAAGGATGGGTTCTTTTTAGTATTTAGCTCATTCTATGATTTAATTCCAAGCCATTATTGAGAATATCATGGCTGATTTGACTTCAATAGATATATTTCTGTATTCTTAATATTGTATTATTAACAAGATAGTTGCTTTCCCCTACTGGGAATCTGCATAGAGGGCAGAAGGTTAGTGACAGTTGAAAATATCCTATAGTCTCACTTCCCTTTGAAAGCCTCTGCATGCAAAGGGTGGACAGCTAATTCAGGCGGCAAGACTCCCTCTACGTAGGTTTCAGAAATACCTGCACTGCTGACTTGAAGGGAAAAGCAGTCACATAGTTCAGGAGAACTGGTGTGTCAGACGCCCGAAGTAGTATATAATATGTAGAGTAATGTGTAAAGTGGTATGGTGAGCCTCCTCCCCAGGCACACACACATGCATACCCCGTGTGAGGCAAAATGAGCCCCACGTTTAGTGCCTGTTCCCAAGCTTAGTGTTCACAGTTGAAAAGTCACAAGATACAGCAGTTAATGGATCACGCCTGCCATAGGTGACATATTCCTTCTGTCTCAGTCTTTGGCTGTGTTTTTAAACCAAGGTAAGTCTGGACTCAGTCTCCGCTTTGCCTGGTTGTGCATTCCCAACTCCACCTCTTGTGGTGGCACTAGCACTTGTACAAGGGTGTAAGGAGGCAGGTGGGTTGGTGTGGCTGAAAACATATGCACACACAGACAGACACAAAGGAAGTTGCAGATGGGTTACAAAAGACGACAAAAGGCAGATTGGTTTAAAATCTGTGGAGCTGCCTCCTTCACCTCCCCATGCATCTCCAGCCCGCTGAGAATCATCCAAATCCACTTTGGGAAGCTCATTTTCTTAAATGGTGATCAAGAGTAACCTACCTTGTTACACAAGCCATCCCAGAGTAAAAATTTTAAACCCAATAACCTGTTTTCCACAAAATCTGTTGAAAATGAACAGAAAAGGGCTAATAGAGATGACAAAGACTCAACATAAACCATGGCAAAATGTTTGAAAGTCCAGCTGGGCCAGCATGCGCTTGATTTCTTAACCAGGTAATGTGAACCTTGGAGGGACTAATCGGCATTTAGTATTGAAAAAGTCAGGATTTTAGGGAAAAAACACAGCAGCCATAGGTAGTTTAATGCTCCTTTTCACTACAGGCAAAGACAAGTATGCCAGTGTTCTGATCTGAAGACCAGTCCTGCAGGAATAATATTCATGTMCTTTAAAGTGGGGCTGTCCTTGAAAAATAAATATGAAATTGATATTCAAGACAGGGTTCAAAGTAAAACCTTCAAAAGGCATATAGTGTGGGTGTCATATCCTCAGCAATAGCTGTATCACTCTCCAGTCCTGCTCCTGATGCACAGTGCTGCTTCCTACTCTAGACGTACCAGCGCACATTTACATTCCTTCTCCAAGTGGTAGAGGAGCCAACGAAAAGAGGTGCTATGCTGGGCCTTGTTCTCACCAACAAGGAGGGGCTGGTGGAGAATGTGAAGCTCAAGGGCAGCCTGGGCTGCAGTGACCATGAAATGGTGGAGTTCAAGATCCTTAGGGCACCAAGGAGGGCACGCAGCAAGCTCACTACCCTGGACTTCAGGAGAGCAGACTTTGGCCTCTTCAGGGATCTGCTTGGTAGAGTGCCATGGGACAAAGCCCTGGAGGGAAGAGGGGCCCAAGAAAGCTGGTTAATATTCAAGGATCACCTTCTCCAAGCTCAGGAGCAATGCATCCCCACAAAGAGGTAATCGGGCAAAAACGCCAGGAGGCCTGCATGGATGAACAGGGAGCTCCTGGACACACTCAAACACAAAAAGGAAGCCTACAGAGGGTGGAAGCAAGGACAGGTAGCCTGGGAGGAATACAGAGAAATTGTCCGAGCAGCCAGGGATCAGGTTAGCAAAGCTAAAGCCCTGATAGAATTAACTCTGGCCAGGGATGTCAAGGGCAAAAAGAAAAGCTTCTACAGGTACGTCAGGGATAAAAGGAAGACGAGGGAAAATGTGGGCCCTCTGGAACGAAATGGGAGACCTGGTTACCCAGCATACGGAGAAGGCTGAGGTACTCAATGACTTTTTTGCCTCGGTCTTCACTGGCGAGTGCTCGAGTCTCACTGCCCAAGCCACAGAAGGCAAAGGTGGGAACTGGGAGAATGAAGAGCCACCCACTGTAGGAGAAGATCAGGTTCGAGACCATCTAAGGCACCTGAAGGTGCACAAGTCCATGGGACCCGATGAGATCCATCCACGGGTCCTGAGGGAACTGGTGGATGAAGTTGCTAAACCACTATCCATCGTATCTGAGAAGTTGTGGCAGTCAGGTGAAGTTCCTACTGACTGGGAAAGGGTAAACATAGCCATTTTTAAAAAGGGGAAAAAGGAAGACCCGGGGAACTACAGGCCAGTCAGTCTCACCTCTGTGCCTGGGAAAATCATGGAACAGACCCTCCTGGAAGCTATGCTAAGGCAAATGGAGGACAGGGAGGTGATTTGAGACAGCCAGGATGGCTTCACCAAGGGCAAGTCCTGCCTGACTAATGTAGTGGCCTTCTATGATGGAGTGACTACATCAGTGGACATGGGAAGGGCTACAGACATCATCTGTCTGGGCCTCTGTAAGGCCTTTGACACGGTCCCCCACAACATCCTTCTCTCTAAACTGGAGAGGTATGGATTTGATGGGTGGACTGTCTGGTGGGTGAGGAATTGGTTGTATGGTCGCATCCAGAGGGTAGTGGTCAACGGCTTAATGTCCAGATGGACATTAGTGATGAGTGGCCTCCCGCAGGGGTCCGTATTGGGACCGGTACTGTTTAATATCTTCATCAATGACATAGACAGTGGGATCGAGTGCACCCTCAGCAAGTTTGCAGATGACACCAAGCTGAGTGGTGCGGTCGACACGCCTGAGGGATGGGATGCCATCCAGAGGGACCTGGACAAGCTGGAGAAGTGGGCCTGTGTGAACCTCAKGAGGTTCAACAAGGCCAAGTGCAAGGTCCTGCACCTGGGTTGGGGCAACACCCTGGTATCAATACAGGCTGGGGGATGAAGGGATTGAGAGCAACCCTGCCGAGAAGGACTTGGGGGTAGTGGTGGATGAAGAGCTGGACATGAGCCAGCAATGTGCTCTCGCAGACCAGTATCCTGGGCTGCATCAAAAGAAGCGTGGCCAGCAGGTCGAGGGAGGTGATTCTGCCCCTCTACTCTGCTCTGGTGAGACCCCACCTGGAGTACTGCGTCCAGCTCTGGAGCCCTCAGCATAAGAAAGACACAGACCTGTTGGAGTGGGTCCAGAGGAGGGCCACAAAAGTGATCAGGGGGATGGAACACCTCTTCTATGAAGAAAGGCTGTGGGTTGTTCAGCCTGGAGAAGAAAGGGCTTCAGGGAGACCTTATTGCATCCTATCAGTACTTAAAGGGGGCTTATAAGAAAGATGGTGGCAAACTTTTTAGCAGGGCCTGTTGCGACAGGACAAGGGGTAATGGTTTTAAACTAAAAGAGGGTAGATTTAGACTAGATATAAGGAAGAAATTTTTTATGCTGAGGGTGGTGAAACACTGGAACAGGTTGCCCAGAGAGATGGTAGATGCCCCATCCCTGGAAACATTCAGGGTCAGGTTGGATGGGGCTCTGAGCAACCTGATCTAGTTGAAGATGTCCCTGCCCATGGCAGGGGTGTTGGACTAGATGACCTTTAAAGGTCCCTTCCAACCCAAACTATTCTATGATTCTATACATATTTCATGCTGTTTTGACTGAACTATGTCCTACCTAGCACAGAGTATATACATATTTTTACTGATTCTTTTTCCAGGTGAGCAAATCTTGTGCCTGTCATGGGGAAATTATATTAATGGGAAACAAGGGAGCCAGTGAAGAAATGTTACCATTCACCTGTGATCCCCAAAAGTGAGGCGCTATACGGGAGTCTGCTAATGCAGCCTACGTAATTTCATGCTCTCTAGAGCAGCTGGTGTGCTACCCCAGCAACTTCAGCCCATTTACCAAAGCAATAACCTTGATACAGCTCCAATAACCACTTGAACTCATAAAAATAGTGGGTATCTTGAAAATATTTCTCAGACAGGAGTTATAAGTACATGATGAGAAGATGAGAACCTCTATCTCCTCAGAATATGCCTTTATTTACATTTTTGACCATTTCTATTTTGAAAACATAGTAGTTGTTTTCTGGTTTGTGGAATTAAGACCTATCCATTCTTCCTTTTTAGTTGCTCATCACAAAAATTTGCTCAATCGTTTGGTAGACATTTTTTAGCAAACCTCACTCCCTTAATAATTCCCACTGAATCACACTGCATTTTAAATTAATTAGGTGAGATGAATATAAGTCTTAATGCATTGCTTTGTTGTTGTTTTTTTTTTCTTTTTTTCTTTCTTATATTGTTTGCAGCTTAAACGTGTTAAGCTAATAAAAAATAATACTGAATTAAAAAAAAAATACCTTTTGGTGTATACATAACTGCTGAATTGGACCTATTCTCAACTGATCATTTGCTACATTATCTACCATTAGCTACAAAACCTTGAGTGAGTGGGGGATAAAATATGGTAACGGGATCAAGTGTCGTGTAGTTGACCAGATGTACAAAAGTGTTCCTTGTCAGATTGCAGAAATCTTACCCATCCTATAAGAAAAATTTTCTTGGGGGTCGGGGGCAAACAGGCCAGCCCACAATAACTAGAATGAAACCTGAAGGTGCTTTGCATGAAGGGACGAACTATGTTGCAGCAGTATCTTATAAGACACATACTGCTCTCTAAATATACTTGCTAATGGCTGTTTGCTGAAAGCTATAGGCATCTTTCCAAATGCTGGAAATTCATGACATAAAGGAGGCCAGAGACTGTGAATTAATTTTGGCAGGTCCCTCAAATAAACAGCAAAAAGCATCTCAGTAGTTTTTGAGGTTCCTGAGAGTCTCAAAACCTACAACACCAATACCACCAGAACTTTTTTTTTCTGGCTAACATGGTAGTGGGAAGTTTCAGCTGAACCCTAGAAGTTTTGAGATGTAATAGCATCTATTGTGGCATAGTGTAAAATGACTGAGGCCAGAGTAATAGGCTCTTGACAGTGAGATTTTATGAACTGGCAAACAAGAAAGTGAGCTATTAATGGCTATTAATTTGGGCCATGAGATGAGAATTCTCAGCAAGGTTTATGTATACGATTCCCCAAAAGGAAACAAAATGAATTACTTTTCTCACACTATGTCTACTGTCACAAAATTGCAAAACTTCAAATGCTTTTTAGGGAAAACTGAGGAGACCCTCTGTTTTTCATCTCATCCTCTCTGATAAGATGAAAAGGATTTGTAATGGAAGACGATATGAAGAAACTTCCACTAGAGAGAGATATCCTATTCCTTTACCCCAGGAGGAAGACCAATAGCACACTTAACATGAATAAACCTTTAGGACCATATGTAATACTGAACCAGATACATGAAGCTTTGCAATAAATATTAACTTCCAGTACCAAATCAAGCTGAACCATAACTGAGAAGCGGAATTTCACCATGGCCACCGTGAAAGTGAACAGAGGGTGTGCAAAGGGGATGGACGAAGTGTGCCAAGACAACTGGCCCACTAGATCTAAATGTGCAATCCACTTTGAATACTTCTGCTACCTTTCCCATTTCTTTGAAAATCCCTAGGAGGTGCAACATTCAGTGAGCCCTTGAGGAATGTCTGTGCTTTCTGAGAAGACTTACAACACTGAGAAAAGGAGAAGGACAGAAGGGTAAGTGCATGAGGGGTGAAAAGCAGTAAAGGAGCACTATGCCCCACTGTACTAGTCAGAAGAGAAATCTGCCTGAGGGTCTTTTACTCACCCTTTTTTTTTGACTGAATGAGCAACATCAAATATCTCTGGGGTGTCAGCCCTCAGTCTTTGTAATTAAAACATGATTGCATTGAGGATAGCTCACTTTATCATCCGCATCTTTAAACAGAATCCAGTTGTGCTGGATATCAGCCAGTTATTACTAAAACTTCATCAGTGCTTTAATCTTTATGACTCTTCATTCTTAGAGGGCTCAAACCACACCCACTGCACGAACTGCTTTTGCCTTTGAACTGTGAAGTGTTAGGGCTGCTTCTGCTAAATGCAATGAATTATAATCCAGTTTTGTGCAAATGATACATAATATTACACTTCTTGCTATAAGAATGTGATTCTAGTTCTTTTTTCATTCCATTGAAAAGCAATTTAAAACAAACAAACAAAAATAGAAGTGGCTTTTTTCTGATTTTCATTGAAATACTCCCATGGAAAATGTCCAGCAAACTCTAATGATCAGATATATACGAGTAGGACATTTGGTAAGCACTCCCCTATGACTAGACAGGATGTTGCTATTAAAGAATTGTGATTCACCATCAAAGTAGTCTCTGATGAGATAACAGTTAAGTAATTACATGGTTTGTAATGTTTTCTAAAAGTTAACTGTGATATAAAATGTGTAATCTTTGTCTTCTAGGAAGTTTTGATACAAATGTTTACTAGGCTTTAAGGAAGGTGATGTGAATCATTTACAACTATGCAAGACAACAGACTATTTGGGTCACAGGAGTAAGTTAGTTGTACAGAAAAATCACTGGATAGGAGGAATGGTTAGATGAATGAATGTGTCTTCAACTTTTATGTATGTAATGTCATGAAAAGAAGTCTGTGTAAGGAAGTCGTATGGTCCTCTGAAAAGCTTTCAAATGTGGCTGTAAGTACAATACCCATACAATTAATGGCAATGTATTTCTGACAGCTTGACCACATTCAAGCTTTCCTTGATGTTATGGTGCAAGAATGCTTATTTCTACAATAGCTTTCTATTGACAGGTAGATGGATTTGTTTTTAGGTACCGAGATGCCTTTATATTATTCTTATATCAATGAAAAGCAAACAAACTACAAAGGAGGCTCACTGGACTCTTTAATTTTTTTTTTAAAATCAATAAAACACATGGAATAATTTTACAGGAAAAAGAAAATGCTGTGCAGAATGTTATGATTTTCTTAAAAAGGATGCAAATTCCCTCTTATTCCCATGAAATGGTATAATTGACAACGGTACATTCTGATTCTCTTGCTCTACTTATATTTTTGAATGGGATCATCATCTACACAATAGTCACTTCAAGAAATTAAAACAATTAGACTGTGGAATTCATTAGATGAGTGTGACCCTAACTCCAGCCTCTTGGTGCCAAGTGAGATGAAAACCGTTGACTCCAGCTGAAGGTGGATTCCCCTGACTCAAGCTCTGCAGAAGAAGAACATCATGCTCAAAATGACTCAGCACAGGATATGTACTAAAGGCCTCAGGTAAGAGGTCAGGATATGCGGGTTGTGTCTGTAGCAAGGCCTCATAATATAGACCTAGAGTGACACCAGACAAGCACAGGAACATAAGCCCAGGGAGACTGCTGTAATGTAGATGCTGTTTTCTCAGTCTTCTAAAATTACGGGATCAACAACCTCTAGAACAGCCTCAAATTGAAGCAGGAGTGATGGTTTAAAGCTCTCGGTCCTTTCCAGAGAAGTTCTATGCTATAGAAGCGTAGCTTGTCCATTCCCTCTAAGACTAGCTACTTCAGTGCTGAAGTTAGGAACTGAGCTGGGCCAGACTCCCTCCGTTGCTTAAGCTCTGGTTATACACCCAATTTATTATTATCATTTTTTTTTTTACAGGCTTTTATTTGAATGAAAAAATGTTTAGCTTGTGAGTTATTAGAATCATATTACAACCCTAATGTGTCTTTTTATAGGAACAAAACAGATTACATGCTGTTCTGATATTTTTTGTGCCTGCCAAATTTCAGTGAGATGTTCCTGATGTTTGTAGTATTGCTTTCAGTAGGCTTTTCTGTTGTGTATAGTGAAAAGCAGTAAAATACTGCTCTCGCAGTGCTGTGTGGAAAGGCTCTTATGGTTAAAAATAGTGATTTTACTAATTTAGCCTGTGTAAGAATAATGTGCTATAGTGGTATTCCCTTTACATACTTACATTTTAAATAGATACTGTAATTGAAAATCTGATAATAGGACAAATGTGAAAAGGGAGAAAGCATCATGACAAAGAGGAAAGCAGTGTGGTTATATGAAACTTATTACTGTTTTTACAGTGCAAAGCAAGTCTAAAAAGAATGGAATACTGATCTCAAGCATACTTTGCATTGATAAAATATGTTTTTTGCGTAGACTTTATCTAGGGAAATAGACTGTTCTATTGACTTATATTTTTTCAGTTAGGCTGATGTTTTAAAATAAGACATGAAATGTCATCAGAAAAGTAAAAAGCTCTGGTTAAGAGCTTATCATAACTAAAAAGTGAAACACTTAAACAAAATAAAAGTATGCTGCATAAAAATGATGTGTGGCTTGCACAACTTGTGAGTAATTTTATGAAGCCAGGAAAAATGACCTCATGGTTAACAAACTGGCTGAATAATAATAAATGTAAGTATTTCTTCTGCTACCACAGACTTTCTCTGTGTGCATAGCTGAGTCACAATTCCTTCATAATTCTCGTCCTTTACAAAACCATAATAGGATAACAGCACTGCTATGCCTTTACAGAGATACTACAAGGAAAAAACATTTACAATTCTGAGGCATTCAGATGCTACAGTGACAAGTGCCATTTAAATCTTTCAAACAAATTGGCAAAATCATACATTTTCTTAAAATAAAACCTGCAACTCACATGGGACTGAAAACACCTCTGCAAATATTAATTTACGTCCAGTGTTCAACAAATGGATTTTTGCCTTTCTTCGAGGACTATTTAACTTGCACAATGAACGAAGCAGGGATTCTATCCACAACTCCTCTGCGTCATTTTTCTGCTTCCATTCAAGTCTTCCTTCTGTGCTCAGAACCAGGGCAACTCACCTCGTACCCCTTCAGATATGGTACACTTTCAGGCGTGCAGATTAGCACAGCAAGCAAGTCCGCCGTCTCGGTGGCTCTCCCAGGCTCCGCAAAGCACAGCCACCCACAGTGTTCCCACGGAGGGCTTTGCCCTCTCCTCTGAGTCATGCTGCTACCTTCAGCAGACTGTTGTTATGAAATAACCACCTTTCCCACAGACACAAGAAGAAACTGCAAACACTTTCAAACTTAATCCTACTTGCTGCATTCACATAAGTCTCAGCCTTTCCCAATAACTACTCTCTCTAATTTAGGAATTAAATAGAAGGGGCTTAAGAGTGACAGCATCTTTCAAACAATAAAGCACCTTCTGGCACACTTCCAGAGTTGTACTTGCCAGCATGTTCAACCCAATCTATGGTCTTTTCTTAGAGAAAAAACAGTCTTTATGAAATATATTACTGCTTTTTAAGCTATTACTATAAAGTCAGTGCTAAGTTAAAACCTTTTGGAAAACTGCAATGACTTTTTTTTCATTTCAGTGACATTTGTACCAAGAGGAGGAACAAATTTTCCTGGCTTCCTTGGCAAGGCAAAGCTTTTCTGCAAAAAAGTACGTCTTATAGAACTTTGTACATCTCCTCCACATTTTCTGATCTATTGGCAATCAATACCAAGTCATCCCATGCTGAGGCAACATCGCGCTTTGCCAGCATGCCTCCATTTTCTTCTGTTAATTTTGTGTAGCTGCAAGTAATATAGGAAGCTCTCAAGGACAAGGCACAGCCCAAGAGCCCTAGGGAGAGATCCTTGTGGAAGGAAGACAAGTGCATGAAAGAAAGGAGGAAACTGAATAGTCTAAATAGAAAGAAAAAAATGCTTAAAGAAATCTTTTGCTATCTACATTTCAGTGTATTCTCATATAAACTTTTAATCTTTGACACAAAATAAACATCATTTGTTAAGTGCTTATTTAGTATGCAAATTCTTCATCACTTCTTAAACTCAGAAGTAACAAAGATGAGGTGTGACTTATAATACTAGAAGAAGCTTGCCAGTGCTGAATTTCCTATCTGTGCTCTTTTGTTAATTATAATTTTGTACACTTTAAACTCATTGGATTAAATAGCTACACAATAAATTTACAGTGACAGTTTATGAAGCACCCTCCTGGCTACTCCAAGATATACAGCAAGAGTCAAACTTCCAGGGTACCTCTAAACATTTTCTGCATAAATATGGACATTTTAATTTGCAGATACAATTGTGCCCCTGCTTATTTGAGTACAGTGTGCAATCAGATGGGCTTGAATGGTTTGTGCATATATTTTTAGGCCTGCCAAAAATCTGTTTCAAGTTCAAACAGATATGTAATTTAATGGATCAATCCTTTATGGTCTGCTTGACAATAAAAATCTCTTTCATGGAGTATCCTGGGTTCAGCTGGACATGCTAAAACCAGCAGAAAGAGAAGTCCAAGGTATTTAAGTAATTTTCACCCAAAATTCTGCAGGTACTTCTATCTACTGAATTGTCATTACATCAGTTACCATAGTGTATTTGGTGCATTCTCAAAGTTTGCATGTTCTGTTTCATGAACTGACAGCCTGCTTTCACAGAACTGACATATGGAGGAAATTTTGAAAATGATGCTTTTTCCTTTTGAAAATTGTAAGATGATAAAAAAGACTGGGATTGCTACATACAAGCTGACTTGTTGCATAATTTGGAATGAAAAATGATTCCATATAGATAGGTATATAAAAATAGGATTACGCATTTTCCATATTTAAAAAATGTTAGAATCTTTGAACTCAGTTACTCTCCAAAAATGAGTAACACTTGGAAGTATGTCCTTGAGTATCACAAAATGCCATAAGGCTGTTTATTCTTCCTTTGCATCATTCCTTTGCATGCGTACTTGATTTGCTTCTTGTTGTTCTGCTTCTTGTTTTTTTTTTTAACACACCGGAGTTTAGAAAACATTGTGACCACTGCATCTAAGTTTGTAATTTTACAGTAATATTTTTGAGGCAGACCTGAGCAAAAATTTCTGTGTTTTTTTTTTTTTTCTTCATTTCTCCATTTTCTTCTTTAGTGGTCTCTTGAAAAATCCAGCCTGCAGAAAAGGAAAAAGTGACTAAGAACTGCTCAAAGCATACAACCCATATTGGTAGCATTCATGTGGTGGTTCTTACTCCTATTTTAATACTTTCAGTACAGTAAAAAGTCATTTAATATTTTATCACTGAAGTACGACATTGTTTTTCCTGGAACGGAAGAACTAGAGAGACATGTCATGGAAGCAGACAAAAGGAGTACAGTTAATAGATAGTGAATGATTGCTGAATCGTTGTTATGCTCACATAATGTCAAAGGCTAAAACACTTAATAATATTTGGTACTCAATTGAATAAATAATACTTTATTTTACACTTGTCAAATTTTTCAAGAGATTATGCATGTTGAAATTTATAAACTAACCTTCTAACACAAGTATGAACTAAATATTTAGCTTGGAGAAGAGTGCCTACTTGTGGCAATACTTACACCACAGGCCTAGCATCTCTTGCACAAAGAGAAAACCTGGTTATCAAAGGCCACAGCCAGAGCTGATTAAAAAAAAACTTTAATAAACCCTTAATCGTACTAAAATCTCTTTTTATTTTTCTTTTCATAGCATAGTGGCAATACAGGTTTCAACTGGTTAGCATTGCATGTTACACATCAGAAAAATGTAGTGTTATTAGTTATTTTGTCATTTCTACAAGATTTCACTCTACTTATTAGATAATATTAGTGTCTGTGAGGTTCTAGTTATGAGAAGGACATGGCAGAGCATTTAAGCATATATGTTTATTTTCACGAAGACAAGAATGTGCAGCTTACCTTCCACAACGCAAAGATAAGCAGTGCAAGAATCAAGAGTCCAGCGAAGATACTCAGGAGGATAACCCATAAGGGGACTGTACCTGGTGGGAGTTCTTTGGAAATCTTAATCATGGTCTGCAAAGTGTTCAGAATGTAAGCACTAAATAACTTGTCCTTCTAAAATATCAACAGAGCAGCATGACTTTTATCAATATGCTGTGATTTTCCAGGGTACCATTTCATTCTAAGTACAGGAATTTGTAGGAGGGAATTGAGAAAATAATCTCCAACATGAAACCGTGTATTTACATAGTATCTTGCACTTCGTAAGTGCATTAATTTCATGAAGGTCAGCCCTGCTATAAGTCTGCTATAAGTCAGTAGTCATTGTTATAAAGGATACAGGACCAAAACCATGAGTAGTTGAAGTCTATGTTAGGGAGTTTCTTTAGCATATTCTTCATCACTCAATGCCTGTCTCCCTGAAAGGTGGCAGTGATTAACAAGCTTCTAAACCAATTACACAAAATAAGTGTAAAAGGCTGAGTAGATACTAGTTTGATTTTAAACCAGGCATATCTGGTGTAAACTAAACTGAAATAAGGAATATTCACATTTAAATAAACATGACCATATAGGAGTTTGAATTATTTAACCTTAAAAATTTATTAGAGACACAACTTTATAGTTCAAAAAAGCATTGAAGAGCTGAAGACTAAACATTCAACTTGAAATTATGTCTTAAAAAAAGTTAATTCTGAAATTCCTTGGTTTGTAAAGGCAGCTCTCATTATCTCCAAGCCTCTCAGCTGTGTTTTCACTTCTGGATTGAATTTTTATCTATCACTTAAAAGAAATGCCTGGATACAATACCAGCTAATAGCTCACCTGTGATGTTTGTATTTGCAAAAATATTTTGCACAAGATGTAATTCACACTGAATATCACTTTGCTCTAAATTTTGGGGGTATTAACAATAATAACACATAATAAGACTTTTGCTTAAAAATGTACATTGTAGTAAATAAGTCCCTGCATGTAGAAGTTATCACAGAAAAGCAATGCATTAACTGCTATAAATGTCTTGGAATAAAGAGTATTAAAGGATAAATAACAACTCTAACAAAATTAAAGACATTTCTCTTTATACCTGACACCACTGCTATAATGTTATATACTTTCTTATCTAAGAAGATGACAGGGAACTTCTGAAGAATAAAAGATCCTGTTTCAAATATATATCCTGGGTAATGAAGTGGAAAGAAGTAATAAATAAATAATAAAGAAAATACAATATACAAAGTAAGATCACTTCTAAATGACCCAGGACAATTTTTAAAATACTATTGATTCCTTAAAAGAATTTTAATTATGCCTTTAATTTACATAGATGCAGGAAGTATTTATACTGCAGCAGGCAGAAATACTTCAGACAGTACTTCTCACCCAGGTATGTTGGTGGGTAATGGGATTTTGGTATCATCATCTGACTAATTCTGACATTTCTACTGTAATATGAAATCACTTACTTTTATTTAGAGTAGGATAATACATTACAGCAGGTAACAATCAGTTCACTAATAATGAATGAAAATAAATGATTCAGTAGCACAATAAATCCTATTAAGAGTAAATCCATGAATTATCATGTTCTTACCTCCAGTTTTTGATGGTCATTTCTCAAAATCAGTGATGAGTTCTCACTCCGAAGTAATGCTTTCACAACAAGCGTTAAGCTGTGAATACTTGCCTGGAAGAAGAGAGAAATGGCTATGGTTTATAATTAGGTATTTTGAAGTAGAAAGCTTTGTAGAAATGAGAAGAGTGAAAGCAAAACTTAATGCTAAAGTTTTGGGAGATGCTGAAAAACGTGAAAGTCAGTGAAGCTGCTCATGTGTGTCACCTTCAGCACACACATCACTGTTTATAAGACAGTGATACAGCTTTGAAAGAGCAGATAGCAGAGATTTCAAAGAAATACTAATTAATCCTGGAATACTACTTTGGCCACAGGAACAGATTCAGGCATTCTAAAATTGTGCTGTATCTCTCCTCCTGTCCTGTTATTTTCCAGAGGAAAACAAAGACACAAAGCAGGAACTCAGTATCAAATTTATCAACTGAGCAAAACAGACCACAGCCTTGTCGTTGTTGTAACCATCAGACAATATTGAGGTGTGCTCTGAGGTGGACTCTCTCTCCTCTGCTCTTTTTGATCAAAAAATCCTTTCTAGACTTGAGAAATCTCTGCAGATGATTAAAACTTACTTAAAAATTATATGCTTCTATGTACCACTCCCTGTATCTGCTGAATTAGAATTTGTGGATGCCTAAGTAGCTATTAAAAAAAGGACCACCAATACAGAGTAAGCAAGGGGTGTCTTCTTACCATGTTTTGAAATTCCTGCTGAGTTCTAAGTACTTACTTTAAGGATAATAAAATGCATGTAACTTAGTTTTGAGGAAATTTTAAAATAGCAAGAGAAACAATTTCAAATGCTACAGGACTGCGGAGACTTAACAAAATGAAAGGTATAATTTTAATAGACATTAGAAACATTGGCTTAAGTTTCTCAAACCCAAGAGTATTCTGAATACAAATGGGATTTACTTACTTTTATGATGGTAGGTTTCCATACTCTTAATGAAACATTCACTTGATATATGTCAGATGGGACCAGGGCACAATTAATAGATGCACAGCTGTATGTATCACAGTCCTGTTTAAAAGGCACCAGCATGAATTAATAGGAAGAGACTTTTCACATTACTAAAATAAAAACATGTAAACTACTATATATACAGATCATAGATTTGCTATGACACCAATACTAAACCGATATTTATTACTGAGGCTTTTTATGTAAAAATGACACTGCAGTATATAAAACGAGTTGAGATATCCATGCTGTGGTAGAATAGACTCAGTTTTTGCAGGCTCGCTTAGCCTTGAGGAAGCTCTGTTACTGTAGGTATCCAGCAAAAGGTATCAGCAGAGCTCCTAAAAGAGGCACAGCCTGTAACAGCAAGTGTTTTTCTGCCAACACAGCTATGGCTTCTCTGCAGTGTTTCTTGATCCTTTCAAATTGTGGGACATCTGAATCTTTCAAGCAGGGCAGGATGTGTGTGTGAAAATTTGAGTTATCTTTACTTCCCAGTATCACTTGCTAGCTGGGAGGACAGCAGAATTATGTTCAACACTTTGGAAATATTTGCTTAGCCTAGGCCTTTGTCACCTCTGTGAAGGACTATGATAAGCATGGCAAAATACTCTTCTCATGGCATGGTTTCATTTGCACCAGAAACTCAACTTGTACCTCTATGCTGAGGAGGTAGTATGATGGTTTTCCCCCTGAGATGCCAACATAACTACGGCAGCAAAATTACTTTGCAACTCTTCCATCTAAATGTGAGAGGCTAATCCTCTCCAAATGGGATCGTCAATTACATTTCTACCAGTTGCATGGAAAATCTGTCAGATCAGAGTGCTAGCATTTGAAAGTATTTTCAACTGGATGTCTAAAAAAGTTGCAAGGGAGATCAGAAGCTTTTAAAATACTAGTATTTATTAATTACAATGGAAATATAGAAGGTGAAGATTTACTCAGCTGTCAAATGTGCTACTGTTATTTACACATTTGCTAAATTTAAAAAAAAAACCACCCTAAATTCAGTTCCACATACAGCTTTGTAGCCAAATAAAAACTATAGCTAGTCTACGTAAAGATGGCTTTTCAGGCTATTAAGACAAAGTGAGTTTCCATAGGATACAGTTTGAGAGAAGCTTTTATATATTTATTGCAGAAGTACTCAGCTCAAAGATCTGGGTTAATATCTGGGATGAATATATATACTACATGTAGGCTTACCATAATTGTATCCTTTGTAGGTTCTTTTATTTTTGGCAACACAAATGGTTTCCCAGTGCTGATCTTTAAGGGATCTACAGAGTAACTAGTTTGGCAGATGGCATTCTGTTAGCAGAAATACAAATATTATTCTTATTGTCTGAATATGCAATCTATTACAAAACAATGCTCTGGAAACAAGCCAACATCAACAATATTTAATATTTAATAACATTAATAATATTTACTAACCACTAAATGTAATAAAACTGCATATTGCAAGAGTGCAGAATAGGAAATTCTGATGGTATAGGTATTGAAGTATCATAATTCAAACAACAAATGAGCTTTTTATGAGATAATTTAACCTAAACTCTATCCAGCTACTTAAACATCTGTAGAAGCAAATAAGAGCTTCCTGCAAGATGACCACTATGTGAAGCAGCAAGAGTTGGCTATTAAAAGAGCTAAATAGCTTTTGCATGGGAATCCACAGTGGTTCTGCCTTAGCAAGCAGACAGGCAGGTTAAGTGCAGGATTCAGGAGCCTCTATTGCAGCGCCCAGGGTGGGGAAGCGGGTGCTGGAGCACTGTTAGACCTCCATGGCTCCTTCAAAGGCAGCTGGGAAATCCTTTGGGGTCTTTGGTGCGGGGAAATTTGTTTTTTCAGTCAGGTCATTCACTTTCAGATTGCTAGGATGAAGAAGAGGATTGCAAATCCCCTGCAGTGCACTTTGGCACACTACTATCACTACGGTGTAGCTAGGGGTAGATGAATTACATCCACAGAAAAAGCACAGATTTGTTGAGTTTATGTGCAAACTTGGGTCAAATGTGGTGATTGCCTGGGAATGAAAATAATGTGGGAAGGAATTTAAGAAGAGACACAATTTCTTTGTATTCTAAACATGAAATATTTTGGGTCTTTTGGATTTTTTTGTTATAAAGTGAACCTTGAACTTTCGTTTAGATCATTTGGTTTATTTTTCAGTGGTGCAACACCTCAAAACTAAGTGAAATATTTGGAGAGAGGTGCACACGTGTCTGTGTGTCTGAGGGAAAAATTTAAAAAAAAAAAAAAAAAAAAAAGAGGTTTAGGTCACTAGTGATATTTGGGTTCTTCAGCTATCCAGTTATTGATATAGCTCTAGTTTTAATATCTACAGATCTGGAATCACAGGATTTGCTGGAATTGAGATCTCCTCCAGCTGCTCTGGAGGAGTGAAATGGAAAAACTCAAATGAGGGCTGCAGTGAAGAGCATTTGAAAGACATGACCTACCATCCCCTTCAAGATGTCTCAGTGCCCCAGAGAAGGAAGAAGCCAGAGGACTGCTAGTGCTGGAGAGCAGACGTGCAGGAAGGCTAATTTCAGTAACAGAAAGAAGAGGACTGAACAGGAGATTGAGCTCTAGATGTACACAGCAGGACTGGAGCATTTGCAATAAGCACTGCTGACGTGGAGATAATCTGAGGCTCAGCAGGCAAAACTAAGAAAGAAACTCCTGTCACTCATATCTCAGTCTGGACCTCTCATCACTTAGCAGTATATCAAATTAACCTTGTTATAGTCCAGTTATTGTTCAACACCATTTTAAATTTGCTTGTTTCCTTTTAAGACAATTTATCTCTGTCTTCTTATGCACATCTGTACATACTCTTAAAACACCAGCATCTTGTCTTTTAGACTAAAAGCAATATCTACCTTGAAGCAAGGCATAATCCCAAGTGTTTGCATTTTGCAGTTCCTTACAACAAAAATTTTACATTTAAATTAATCACAAAAATACAAATTCCTAGCTTACTTGGGAATGTGACAATGCAGTAAGGTAGAGAAGAGTGTTCTTGGCTGCTGTTACATTGGGGAATAAGATCTGCAGTGTGAGGTTTGGCATTGGAAAGTGTTCACCTTTTTCAATCTGTAAAAAGAAAAAGAAAAATGTTTTGATTAGTACTTTCCTTATTTTGTTGCTATTTGATTGTGAGTTTTTTCCTTTCCTGTGTTTTACTTTTCTTCTGTGTTTTTTTACATTTCCACCATCAGTTATGCAAAAAGTGGTGTGATGAGCTCTTACTTTTTCCCCAAGAACAGCCTGTTGTGAATTAGCAGACACATTCTTCTGTGGTCTTTGGTAATACAATGCCCTATTGAAGGAAATCAAATGAAGAGTATGAAAGGGGCCATTTTGACATAAATTCTACATGTTATCTTGTTTGCTGCATCCTCATATCATCTGGGACTTCTATCTAAGGTCATTTCAATTTTTAATAAAGCCCCCAAATTGCTTCAACATGGGAAAGGAGCCGCTGTACCAGTGGTGGCTCCTGCTGGTTCCTCCTCAGGTGTGCTTAGGCAACAGCCCTCCTGCTCACCTGCTCCTCTCACCTGTTTTCCCTCAGAAGATCACAGGACATATCTGTAAGCTGCTGCTCCTTCTGAACATGCCTGCTGTGGCTAAGGATGGAGAAAATGCCTAGGTGGAATTGCTGGCAGGGGAACTGGTGATCCTGTCTCTGAAGTGGACGAGCTTAATCAATACTCAAGAACCTGTTTAAGTTTTTTCTTCTAACGACTCATTTGTGATAAGCTGCTTGCAGAAATGAGTTGTGCTTACGAGATCATAAATGGTACGCTCTGCAGTCCACCAGCTTTTATATTCAGAAAGCAAAGATTTTGAAATGAGACGAATAATGTTTTAAACATCCACAAAAAGCTTCGAGATTATTGGATTTGAACTTTTAGACTAAAAAAAGTAGCTGAGTAAAACACTGTAGGTGGGCTAAAACATATAAAAAAACCTTTGCCGTTCCTATTTAGTGAGAGTGAGAACTTTCCCATGGCTCATTTTTTACAGAGAGAAAGTTGATTCATAGACTTTTATCCTTTGTGTATGGGACCCTTGTTCAGCTTTGGATTTGACACTGGGAAACAAGGATGCTCTCAAGATAACTAAATTCAGTCCTACTGCAACTTGAGGCTGGGCTTCTAGTCCACTAAATATTTTTTCCAAGTGATTTTAGTTTGCAGTATACATTCCATTAGGAAGATAATGTTCTTGGAGCATGGCATTTGCCTTTTTTAGGCCTTTTTTAAAGCTGACTGGATTTTGGAAATATCTGTTCTAAACTGCAATGAACGTAGGTCAAGTTCTCATGTACTAGGGCATGCTCTCCTTCCCCTGCTGGGGGCAGCAGCTCTAAAACCCACCCGAACTACTCCGCAGGAGACGGACCGCTCTGAGAACCTCTGACTCGCCTTATTCCAAAGCAAGCAAGAAAAAAAGTAGTGTTAAACACAAAATACCCATGTAGAAGGTTTAATATATGGCATAGCTGCTATTTAAGTTATAAGCTATCACATTAAGCGATTCAAACCAAATGAAAAAAAAGATGAAGCCAGTACCTAAATCATGCAGTTTTAATTGTTTCTTACCCTATAATGCAGAGTAACTTCATCCCCAATCTGCTCTGTTGTGTTAATAGCAGTAGGGACGGTATCGTTTGCTGCAATTATAACATGGTGCTCTTTGAAAACACTGTGGATTAAAAAAAAAACAAAAAAAAAACCCAATAAGCACAAAAACTTCATAAAAACTCTAGCAGTTAATAATATAGGTCTTTTCATTATTTCATGAATCCTCCACGACTAGTCTTGCAATTAAGAGTGCACTGCTACTTCCACTGAAGTTCAACTCATCCATTTTCTGAGTAGTGCTCGCTTTTTATTATGCACATTTTAAATGTTTTGTTCAGATTAAACTACAAAATGAGTAAATATTGTTCCCAAAAATAATACATCAGGGCCTGATTTTGCTGTTCTTATTCTAGCTGTGCAGTCCTTTATCCTGACTATTGCCATGTGAAACAGGCAGGTTCCTAAAAAAGATTACAGAATCAAGTAAAAAAAGAACAAAACCAGCATGTTCTAAATTCAACCTTATTCCCTATGGGACAAAACAAAGGCTGGATTTGAACTATGAAATGCATCCAAAATGAATTTGACTTAATTATTTACACCTGCACACCATGCAATATACTCTGCTGATAATATTTATAATGTTTTTCAGGGATGGAATTTAACTGAATTCTAGCTATTCCTGAAAATAAAGTGTACTACAAGACCTGCATTAAAGTTTATGTCTGAATTGAAAAAACCAAACCTCTGAGAATCTAAAATTAAGGCTAATTTTTGAAGCTGGAAATCAAACACCACACCATGCAATATTACAGTGATACAAACTCATGGCCATCAGGAAGCTGGAAGTGTTTGCTTTCTTATGTACCTGAAACACCTTTGAATGAATAGAGCAAAGTACAAAAATCAACAAAAGCTGCTGTTGTACTTGCAAACTGCAGATCAAATTTAAATAGCTACGATGGAGCTACAGCAAGATAGGGACAGTAACTGCTCCATTATTTCATGTAACTGCTCTTTTCAATGAAGCCTGTGCTTCCTGTTCATGAGCCTAGAAGCTGTCATTTGTAGATACTAACTGAGCACAGCTCAACAACAAAACAATACTATATTCTCTTTGAACACCTGCTCTTTGCTGTGCTAGCAAATAGAAGTACAGAGAAGCATCAATACCTTACAAATATTAATCCTACTTCATATTTCACTGGAATTGTAACATGTCCTCTGTTGTCACTTAAAGTCTCAGGTGGTTCTTCACTGTCACTAAAATAAAAGAACATATGCCACTCAGATCAGAGTGTGATAGTCATCTGCACACGCAACACGACTACTAGGTGTAAAGGGATCTTAAGAAACTGAAATACCTGCAGGTCTGGGTATGAAAACACACTACCCATTTCCAGTTAATTACTATCTCCTAAAAATAAATTCAAAAGACTATTTCCAGTAACTAAAAAGTTAAGTCCTGCACCAGTCCCAGCTCAGAGATGCATCATTGTTAAAATTACAGACTGCAGTTGACTGAATGAAAATGGAGCAAGTAAGGGCCACTACTCTTACACCATCCCTGTATTTTCCAGGGACAGCAAACACTGAGGGCAAGCACATTCCTTTACTCTATCACAGACAACTTCTGCAATGCTCTTGCTCTTTGAAGGCCAGACCTTTTGTTTAGCATAAACTGTGATTCATGCTAAAATATGCAGTAATTTTGTAAGAGAATAAACCTTTTCTGTAGGTAAAACTACTGGAAATTATGACTCATTTGTGACTCTCAGGCTCTAAAGACAAACAGCTATTTATTTAGTCCACTCAGGCCACTGCTGGACCGAGTACATCTGTAAAGCTGCCAGCTTTACAGATTGTTTAACCACTTCTGAGTTCGGAAAAGTCATCCTTGTTTTACTGTGAAACAAAGCTGTGGAGCTTTATTCTAAGAAAAAAATCAGAAGGTAAACAAGCAATGATTGCAACTAACCTTGTTGCATATACATGAAGAGTAGCATTTTCCAGGAGACATGATGCGTTGAATTGGAATGATATTTTGAAGGAAATCTGTTTGGAGAAATACATTACACATTTCAAAAGGGGAAAAAAAAAAGAAATAAAAGCACACTAATAAGGTTTGATCTGATAAAAAATGAGCAAAATTTTGCTACTTTTATCTGTGGAATACTTATTCACATTTTAACACTTTGCTATGAATGAATCCATTTTTTTTTAATTTGTCCCAACCAAGAAGGAAATCTAATAGTTATCACTTATTAAACAGAAGCCTCAAATTTTCAGAACTGAGAAACCTCAGTAAAACTTATTATATAGTATATTAAAAATACATAGCTAAGTAGTTCTTAACAGAAACCAACTGGTCTTGAAAACAATTTATCAAAACCATTTTTTTTCTCCAGTGAGGAAGAAACAAAGCTTCAAAACCTGGCTTCAAAGCCTGGCAATTACAGCAGAGATGAGCTGCCTATAGAAGGCTGCTGGAATATCGTAAAACACCTAGAATACTGAACAGAAATGTTTACAATGTAAATAAATGACTACTACGTCTCACTAAAATTCCCTACTCATTATAACTAGGGCAAATCTATCACAGTTTGGCACTACACAAGATTTGGGAACACTGTCCCAAACATGCCCCTCTCTATATTCTGACACTTAAGGGTAATTTTATATGAACTAAAAGTTTTACTATTTGTCACTGTACAGGATTTTTCAGCTCAGACTTTTATTTTTCCTTTAATGTGTACAAATCTTTATTACAAAGTGACCCAGAGAAAGTTGTCTTAGATATTTCTTCATATAAAAAAAAAAAAAAAAGCCAGGAAGAGGCTTTAAAAAGGAATGTATTATGGATGCTTATCAGTGAATCAGAGATTAATTGATTTCTGAATGCAAAGGAGAGTATGAAATTTCTAAATTTAAGGATCTATAGCTACAGACAAACTAACAATCATAGCATGGAAGGAAAATGTGAAAAATCCAGTAAAGCTGGGAATGGAGCATTGCAGGCACTGGCATTTGGTAGTATGCTTATTTGGCTGCAAGAAAGTAACAGCTGACTTAATTCCTACAAGTCCAAGACACAAGCTGGAACGTGTATGTGGGAGGCAATGTCCTCCCTCTGTTATGCATCTGCAATACAGACCAGAGGAACAGACAAGAAACTCCCAGGAAAGACAGTTGGTCTTATTTGGATGCAATTTGATATTTCTCAATTCAATATCAGAACTATTTAAGTGAGGCTTAGATGCCTATTTTCAAAGGCTAAGTTTAGCTAAAGTTCCCTCTCTATTCCAGCAGGAGATACAGACTTATCACTGGAGCTGTTCAAGCTGAAGCTCGATTTTAAGATCTGTCTTTGGCAGATCCAGGTTAGCATTTCCACATACCAGCTTATTCTCTTTTCAACCATCTGATTAAATTTTATATACAAAATAACTAAAGTCATAGGCTCCAACCTGTGGAATGCCACAGTATCTAATGTCTTATCAGTATATCCTAACCAATACCCTATACATCTGGAGACAGACCCTTCTGGCCAGGTGTGCCACTTGCCTTCCAACAGTGTCCAAGGATGGCAATATGCACCTTTTACCTCCTCACATACCACAGCTGACTGCCCGGGTACTGAAGACCTGATGTTTTCCTGTCTGACTCAGTGCAGTTCATTTCAAGGATAGCTTGGGAAACATGCATGGACAGGTTTTGGGGTGAACGTAAGAAAAAAGAAATTCAGAGGTGATAGGGACTGCCCTGTCCTTAGAACAACATGGAGCAAGGAGAACTTGTGTGCAGGGGGACTTTTTACCTCTTCTGCAGGTTTTAGAAATGGATATCCCACTTTACAGGTGATGTTGTGATTAGATTCGCAGCTATCTTTCTGTATATCCTAAAGGACAAAGAAAGTGAAATCATGACCTTGTGCAAACTCTTTTTAAATTTTGACTAAGCATCAAGGGCCTGTTGAACATATATACCATTGCTGCTTTTCATTGTCAAAACATCGTAAGGGTCAAAGCCTTAATTTAACTGGAACAAAAATAGGAAGCCACTGCAAAATAGGAAGCCACTTCAAAAATAGGAAGCCAACTTCTGCAAAACAATTTCCACCTATGGACATCTACATCAATTAGTAGCCATTATTCCTTTCCAGTGAAAGTGTTTGGAACATTAGCAATTATATACAAACTGGACATCATGCAAATTAGTCATGGGGTCTAGCAGACCAACATATGTATAAGTACACAGTATTTACATGTGATTTTGTAAATGTGTTCCTAACTTGGCAATAAAAGTGACATTCATACTCCATAAATTATTGCCACAGGGTCAGCAACAGTGCTATGGATCCCTGACTTCTCCTAATGTGCAACACCAGGACTGTTGATCGAAAACAAACTTCTCCTAATGTTTTCCACCTGAACTGAGGTGAATTCGTAGCATATCTGCTGAGGCAGGCAGAAAAACAGCTACTTTGGAAATGTTGTCTGAGGTAGGGATGAGGCAGGCACTGATCTATGCTGCCCTACCAAGACAGTGCTTTTTCTATACACGTGGAAAAGGAGAATTCTAGAGGCTCAGGAGCTGTACTGACGAATAAAAAGGCATTTCTGGCTCTACAGATGTACAGATGATTCATGGTGCTGACGTTCATCTAAGATGCAGGCACTTACTGTCTAAGTGTCATTGTTTAACTTGCGTCTGTAGTTAATGGAGGCTAGGCAAGAGTCCACTCAGGTCAAAATAAATACACTCTTTTAGAGGGATAGGAGAGGACAGCACTCCCAGGGAATCTCTTCCAATCAACCGAGATGATGCCAGAGCAGTGAAATTCAGGCTTAATAAAAAGGCTTCCGCAGATCTCTCTAGCAATATACGTTATGATAAATGTGATAATGTGAAAAATTCCTACCTCAATGCCAGCAAAAATAATATTTGGAGAGTACTGAACCAAAACTCTGGTATTATAGGCACTGTCTTTTTTGTTCTTCACAGAGAGCTGGATGGTGAACTTATCATTGCGTGACTTTACAATGAATGGAGAAGAGCTGTAAAATAAAGTAAGAATATTGGACATCTTAACTTTTGAATCTGTTTTTAACATAAAGAGGAACTTCTTTCAGTGTCCAGACTATATTGTTTCTGATTTGGAAATTATGCCACAGCATTATCTTATTAGACTACAGAATTTATAATTTACATAGAAATTTTGTACAGATATCAAGTGATACAATAAACCCAGTGTAGTTACCTGTCTCCAGCTATGCTTGCTTTTACATTCAGAACAAGATCTGAAATGCATTTATTTTTGGCTCCACAATCTTTTGTGAAAGGAATCTGCAACAATAGTATTTTTATTCTCAATTTTATTACATTTATTATTAAAATTAAATACTTGCATTTTAATTCATTATCTAATTTTATATAAGGTCTTCTGTTTGACAGTCAAAGAAGTCTTCCCTAGTATTAGTCAGTTAAACATGCCAATATCCTGTAAAATGCACAGGTGAAACATAACCTTTCTACTCATTCCCTCCTAAATGATTCATCTAGATTAGAAAAAGAGGCAATAGTAGAATTATGAATGATGCAAAGCACCATCAAAGTATATGACCAACATTCCCTGCTCTATCTATGTGAAAAATGACAATAAAATTGCTTGTGCTCTCTTCTACCTTCAGTTAACTCTGGAGAGCTTTAAAACCCTAGGCTGTTTCTCAAGCACACTGAATCAAGTTCTTCACTCCTGAAGACTCATTTAGAGGAAACATCTGGACAGGCTCAACGACCCTCCCTCTTTAGCCAATTTGTGGACAATACTTTCAGCTCTTGTGTGGCCTATGAATTTTACCTTAAGTACTTTGGTTATTAATACAGAATCTTGCTGACTTACATATTCAGATATTGAATTTGGCAGGTTGCTATCAAGAACAGGTCCACTCTCTGGATCAGAAAAACTGAACTCCAGCAAAACCTTTACAGAGTCCTGAAAGTCAGGCTTATCCTGGAACATAAAGAAAACAAAGTTGCTGTTATGGACATTCACTTTAATATCTAAGGAGGTTAAAAAAACCCAAACAACGCTGCGGTAAAATATTTTTCAGTCACACTGTCGCCATCCTTGCTAGAGAAGCATTTGAATGCTTGCAGTTGATGATAAAGCATTTAATGTGCAAGCCAATCCTTACAAATATCTACTAATGTTTTTGTGTATCTCATCTCATCATAAAAATGTCACATAGTCTGAGAATATCCAACACAGTTTCATCTAAGAATGTCTCAGAACAGTCAACTCATAGACTTTCCTCTTTTAGTTGTGCTTAAAGGATCAGTAAGGCAAACACTAGCAGTATCACCTTGTGTGAAGTCAAACAGGCCTGCTGTTAGGAGATGTATTGCATATTCAAACAAATTCTGGGCATCATTTATCATTAGTTTTGAATTATGATACAACTGTGAAGTCACTAAACATTTTAAATGTGGGTAGCTTATAATATACACCTCCATTCACTCTGCACATTAGTTACAATCTGGGCAATTTCATACTCACAGTTGCTAATTACATTTCTGCTTTGCAGTGAATAAGTATTCTCTATCCCAAACCTAATTTGCAAGTTTTTTACTATATTTTAGCAGGAGGAATTGCACCAATATGCAAACTAGACTTCCAGCTCACATGCTCCTGCTGAGTTTTGAATGCACCTAAACTACTAACCACAATAGCTGCTTGGTTCCACTAAGTGTGTTATGTACTTTCTTAAGACAGACGCAAACAAAGAGACAAAGGTAAATAGACTGTACATATAAGTAAATAGTTTATATCTATATACATATACAAATATACAAATTCTAATTAGTAAACAAATTTTATGTACACTTCTTGAGATTAATTCTGGATGCAGATTTTGTCCAATTTGCAATTAATGGAATACATTTGGGTTATGATAATGTCAACATGAGAAAAACACTTTAAATGATTTACTTGCCAACATGTAGAAGTTATGTTTAATACATTCTGACCCTTTGATAGTTATATTTTTTTGCATTTTCCTCTCATGGCTTTCTGTGAACAAGCTTCGAGATATTTGTCTTTGTGAGTCGAGAGTAATCCCATACTGCAGACCTGCAAAGGAAGTTGAGATCAATATTATGAACCAATTTGCCTCTACACATTCTTTTTCCCCCCAGTATCTTAAATGCACTTGGAATAGTGAATTTAGAAGAGTTGCGTTCCATTTTTTGGAGAAATATACAAATGGTAGCATAGCAGTTTTATAGCGTAAAGATTCCATAGGTTAGTGCTTATCTACTTACTGGATTCAAATGTATCTTCCTTTGACTTTAGTCTGGTCTTAAAACAAATTGTGACATTTATGCATATTGTTTTTCTTTTATTTATCTGACAATTTTGTTGTTGGATATTGATGCTCTTGGGTGTAAATTGCATGGAAACATTTACTTCAGCCACATCACGAGACCTTAACAAAAACACAAAGAGAGAAAGTGTCTTGAAAATAATAGCAGCAACTTTTTTTAACTTAAGAACGAACTTACAAGATGTGCAACATTCAACATTAAAATACACATATGTGATGGTCTAGACAAATAATTAACTATACGCTCTATACATAGTACCACTAAACAACAGATTACAGAGAAAATGGTCACAGGGTTTCTCCCCAGTGCTGCAATTGTTTCAGAACAGATACCAGATGAAAGGAAATATCTTCAAAAGCATTTAAGCAACTCTATCCAGCCAGTCCCATTTTAAAAGAGGCTGAAGGCCCAGACCCATCCTTGAGGGTATCCACAGATGAACATATTATACATGAGCTGGAGGGTAGTGTGCCATCTCTTAGGCTGTGGGTAGATAAACAGGCTGAGATTCACTACCAATTTGCTTCACTTTAACTCCCCTTCGCCCCTGTCCCTGCAATGCATTCCTGCCTCTCCCTTTGCTCTGGCTCAGTTCCCTTTTGGCCTTGAGACAGGGTATGCCAGTGTACTAAACCAGCAGAAAATTTAGCTGGCAAAATAGCTTTCTTCAGATTTGTGATCTAAAGAGTACAGTGAAGGGGCATCTCATTGCGTTCACACACGGAGCTTTTAGAAAGACAAACTACCAGATGAAGGTGAGGAGAAGCTGGCAGCTTGAGGATGCAAGACCTGACAAACTTGATCATCTAGCAGGTGAGTTAGGTGGAACAGCAGGACAGGTAAAGCAAGGAGCTGGCTTAGCAATGGCCTTACCAGAGAGAGAAATGGCTTTAGTTGTGCTTTAGAAATGAGGGATTACATGTTACCTTGTTTATTTCTCTTACTGGTATTTTTCTCCCTTTAAAAATATATTGCTCATTATGCCATCTAAATCATGCGCTTTTGTAAAGAAAATGAATTCACTGTTAACCAGAAAGTTTAGTTAAATTTTTCCAAGATTTTCTCTAGGGAGTCAAACTAGAGTTTTCTTATTAGGAAGTCAGATGAGTTTTCTTAGTGGCCGCTTTACATTTGAACCTGTCCTTGATATTGCTAATAAGATAATATGCAATATAGTGTGAAAAAGTGAACACTTAGGGTTTTTTTCTCTTTTACTTAGTGCCACAAGTGGAATCAGTTTCTATTTTGAATATGGTCTAGGAGGACAAGGTCTTCATACTAGGCTAACAAGTTTTCTAAAACATTCCTACATTTATTACTGTTATCCATTAAGTTTTATACTCGTTCCTCCAGAGAGACATGAAAATATGAAGATTCACAGCCAGTGTCAAAGCATGAGATGAAACCAGTATCCTCACAACAGTCCAAACAGTAGTGCATGCATGTTACATTGGTATCCCAAGACAAATGGTTATTTTCTGGCCTGACAGCTGCTGTGACTATCCGTACCAGAAGAGGGCAGCCCCACCAAGGCCTCCAATGGTGACATCAATCAGCCCGTCATCGTTTAAATCCATTTCTCCGTGCACAGACTGGCCAAAAAATTTCACTTTTTCCCCATCTCCACCTGATGCAATACGCTGTGAAAAGCATTAAGAGGTTTATGCAGTGCATATTGAAGGATTTTATAAGAACGTTCAAGATGCATTTGTTGGCAGTTAGATGGCTTTTAGACTCTAAATATATTAGATTTTCATTACAATACTCCTAAAAAGGGTTACCATGGTGATGAACACACTATAAATTTTCAGAATTGCAAAATACCTACTTTTCTGGCTGTACAGAACATTTCAGAAGGTTTCTAATAAAAACATGCAAGTATATTTTCTAACATTATTAGAGTCATTCAGTTAAATCAGACTGAGTTTAAAAGTACAGAGCATTTTAAAAAAGAAGCCGTCATGACAGGTGAAGTCACACTTTGATTCTATGTTGGGAAAACATGGGAAAACAGGATTTGTGCTACATACACTTACAGCGGCTGCCAATCTATAAAGTTTTACTTCATACCTGCGAATATTTTTTACTGATTGTGTTGCCATGGCCATGATAAATATAAACAGCTCCCCGATGATCATCCTCTAAGGGAGAACCTATTACAATGTCATTATATCCATCAAGGTTGAGATCCTTCACTGCAGCAATCGCAGTCCCAAAGCGTGCACCGCAAGGCTCATTCTTAAGAACTTTGCAGGTGTCCTGTTTTAACGGCGAACAGCATGTTTGCTTTATAGGTTCGAGACTCATCTGATATTCAAATTTTGTCTGTGAAAGAACAGATTTAGAGTTTGTGGATTTCCATCAACATTTTCGCAATGCAGGTTTTTAAGAGCTCCTGTCCAGAAGACAAACTGATGAATTAAATGAAACAATTACATCCTATTCCTAGTGATTGAGTGCACTGTAGAAACTGCGATTCTGTAACTATAATTCAAATGTTCTTTCTGAGCAGAGGGTGGAAAAGACATTCTTGCTCCCTCTCTGCATCTAGATGCTTCTGCATATTTCTTGAAGTTAGAGGTTCACAGGAAAGCAGAGCACCATAAGAATATTTGGATGTTATTGTAAGTAAACCACTTCATTCTTAAGATAGCGTAAAGAGTTCTTCTAAAGGCATTCTCTCAATCTGCGAAGTAAGCCAAGTTTCTGATGAAATACAGATGGCAATACTGTTATTCCAGAACAAAAGACAGCATTTCTCATACATTACAATTCTGTCCTCAATAGACACATACTCCAAGGCCTAACATATATATTCTTCTGGCCCAGTGTGCATCCTAGATCAAAAACACACATACAGTATGGTATGTAACCAATCTTTCCAAGAGATTGGCCCCATGAGTTCCATGTTAGAGATTAGCAGCAGCAAGCAGTTGCTGCATCTCCTTTATTTGGAGATGGATAAAAGGAAGCACAGGAAAAACAAATTTCAAACCCTCACATTACTAGAGGACATGGAATTCTTGTTTTCTCACCAACCCTATTCACCAGCAATTTGTCATTAGCAACATGCATGTAGAAACTGGAAGAGTTCCTTGTCAAACAGATCCAGTCTCTTCAGGTCCCTTTCTTGCAATAGTATTTTAGGAGACCATCATTGCTAGAACATACTTTAATAACAGTTACAACGATACACAATGGTACAGGACTGAAGAAAAAAAGAAGAAAAAGTATGCATAGACATTGGAAGGAGAGACTTATCAAATTAAGAAGTTGAGGTGCAGCTGGTATTCCTCAGTCTAGTCGTGACATGTTTAAAAGCTGTTAGATGTATAGGGTTTAGCTCTAGGTTGGTAAGCAAGTCACAAGGATACTGGAGCACACACTTTTAGGAGGGATGAGCCCTATTGTTCCCTAATCCATGAAAGCAAAAAGAAAATGTGATAGAAAATCAATCCTATAAATTTGCACCTATGCCATATTGCAGCTTACAGGATATAGTGCTTATCTATATAATATATTCCATCAGAAAAGAAAAGGTGAGAAAACAAGAGTTTGAGAAGGAATTTTTCAAAAATAATCTGTATTATACTCTCAATTGTCAAAATCATGTTTCTCTGTTTTTAACAGGTCATCTTCCCCAGCTCAAATTATCATATTTCTTTAAAATAAGAATATGAAGACAGTAAGGAGCATGTTCTCTTTCTGGTCAATAAACATCATCCTTACCTTGTTCAGACTATAAACGTATACTTTCCCTTGCTCCTCTTTCTCAGTTCCCATATACATAGGAGCTCCAACAAGAAGAAGGTCTGTAAATGAGTCCCTATCGATGTCGATTGTGGTAATAACACCCCCAAAGTATGACCCAATCTGCAGGAACATATAAGGTATAAATCAGAGACAGAGTCAGCAACATCATGCAACTTTTCCTATTCAGAGACCTGTTTTACAACTGCTTACAACAACACCAAATGTTAACCATTAGGCAGAAATTTTCTTTGCCACCTAGAAGATCTTTTTGGTCTGTTTGCCTTTGAAGCTTGTTTTCTGTTTTAGGGTTTGCTGTCAGATTTTTTAATTTAAGAATGGTCCATTCAACTTTCAACTCTCCTGAGTTTGAAAGGTACAAATGGTGCCTTCTACCTGCTAAGGGGAGTAGGACCTCTTAAGACAGCATTTGAATAGAAGTGTCGTGGGGAAGCTAGTTTTCTCCTCAGTCCCAACAATAATGCATAGAAGGAGCAAAATCAATGGTCTTAGGCTTGCCAGGGGAAAAAGGTATGATGGTGGACAATAGCTCCGAGACAACACAGTGCAGGCAGTCTCCAAAATTCCCGAGCTGGCACTAAATGCAGAGGAACAAGAGCTACACAAAGAGCTAGATACATTTATAGGCTGGGTACAAGGTGTTGGATTTATCTGATTACATTCACTTCACAGCTAAGCTAGACACCCTGCATTTCCTTTACACTTAACATGAGAAGCAGTCCCTTCTAATGCAAGACGCATCTCATCTCACAGAAGATGCTTCAAGTAGGCCAGATCCCTCAAACCTTAAAAATTGCTACTTTTCTTCATTGACTCTAAAAGGATTGATTGATTAGCTGAGTTGCAGACATCAGCTATAGGTGAAAATTAGGTAACCAGAATTCTCCTGAATTGCAGCTCCTATATTGAGCTGCTACTCAATATAACAAGCAGCTATTCAATATTTCATGCTATGCCAGCTGATGCTCTCACATAGAACCCTGCTTGTCGCACCTGTTTGCTGCCAGTGACATACCCTTTCCACTCAGTAGACAGAGAAAATTGCAAGTACAGAGATGGCTACAACCACTTTGACACTGCTGAAGTTTTAACCCTTAAAGAGAAAATTTCCAAGGGTCTCTGACTACTGTAGAGTCCACTTTCCATTACTTACTATACCAGAGCATCTACCTAACCTTTCCTTCTGATCTTGCTTACAACTCCCAGTTTCATTTGCTCTTCTGATGCAGAGTTATCATTTGAAATCATTATTTCTATTTCTCATGCCATATTCCTCTTGTATGTTAATCATGAATTCATACTTACTTGTTCTCCATTTAACCTTTGAAGTACTTGTACCTCTCTTCCTTCCATTTTATAAATGATAACTTGGCCAGTGTGATTGTATCGTGGCTGTCCTGCTATGTACAGTGCACCTCCAGGTGTCAATGCTGAATTCACAGTATATCCTAGGAAGCAGAAAAGAAGTCAAGATGCAGTACACACAGAATGCATCAAAAATACATGCTGTGATTCAGAGCCTTTTTAACACTTATTCTACAACTTAGCCCTACTTATGCTAGAGAATAATAGAAGAGTTAATTAAAAGGGCTGGATGTGTATTTGCCGACAGTCTCAGAGTCATGAGCACCACTGTGTTATTAAACCTCTTCACAGGCTGGTGAGTCATGTTCACTTTGCCATTCTCACACAGTGTGTGTATGATTGTACTGATGAAATAAATAACTCGTGAATAGCTAGTTGAAAAGCTGCTTTCAAAGAACAGTTGTCACAGGCTCACTGTCAAACTGATGGAGTCTTCCAAATGTGATTCTGGGGGCATTTTGAACCTAGCTCTGTTTAATATTAACAACAATTTAACAACTTGGGTGAAGGAAGACTTAAAAAAATTTGCAGATGAATCAAAACTGTGGCAGGGTTGCAAGTATTATGGAGGATAGGATCTAAATTTAAAATGACTTTACCAAATTTGAGATATATAAAAAAAATAGCTAATGGTGTTCTGCAAAGAAGACAAACAGTCTACTGTTGAAAACAAAATTATTCTAGCGTTGACTCTTCATCAGTGAAAATGTGGCTTAAATGAGATAACAGAGCAAACAGAACCATGAGGTGTAGAAAGCAAGACCTAGGGAAGAGAGCAAGGCCACTGATGCTTTTTGGTAGAAAAGGCTAAGAGGAAAACAATAGCCTGCCACTATGCAAAACATTATTACAAAAAAAGATAGTGGTAAACTGTTGTTCTTGTCCATTGAGTAACAGAAATCAGCTTAATTTTAAGCAAAGATTTAGACTGAATATTGTATAAAACTTTTTAACTATCAAGGCATAGGAAAACTTAAGACTACTAGAGGAATCTATGAAATCTTCTCTGAACAATTTAGACATCGCTATTGGGGAAAGTCTAGATATACTTAGGTCTATAAGTGTTTGGACTAGTTTTTTGATTGTAGAAGTAGTAATTTTTTTAAAAAAAGAACAAGAAAATCATACAGTAGACATGTCGATACATAATAAATTTTCCCAGGCTCCTAGAATATTAGATAATATTCTGTAAGATACTCTTCGTGAACGAGATTTGAGAGAGGTCTTGAGCATTTGTCAAAAAGCGTTGTAAGATGGGCTATTTCTCTTACCTAGATAGGCTGCAAGGGGTTCATTTTTTTCTGAAAGCCTGTCACGAAAAGTGTCATTAGTTGGCATTGAAATACCACTGTCCTTCACCATGAGCACTGTGCCGTTCCAGTCATATGCTCCAACTGCTCCAAGCATGATCCAATCCTTATGCAGAGAAAACCAAAAAGCCTGTTCTCTATGTGAACCATCTTTAGACATTCATTGATCGTGATGTTCACATTTGGGTAATGCTTCCTGTATACTTATATATTTAGCCCTGCTTTTCCTATTATAGTATGGCCCCTACAATCATAGTATATCTCCCACTTTTTGTTAAAAATGCACCCAACTTAAAAAAAAAAAAAAAAAAAAAAAAAAGGGCCATTCAGGAAAAGCAGCAGAATGAAACACAGCTCCTGCAACTTCAGCCCACCATTCCAGGCCAAATAGAAAGACAAAAGGGATTTAGCAAAGCTAATCACAGAATACAACACTTAAATGCATTCCCCAGACAAAATTTCAGAAGCTTGAACCTTCCTCTGTTGAATCTGTGAGTCTTGTATATTGTGCGAGAGCCTTTTGTCAATGAGAAATGGTTTGCTGACCTTTCTTGCCTAAAGGCACGAACATAGCCTTCTAGATAAGACAGACACCAGAGACCCTGAGTCTGTCAATGCACCAAGGACTGAAGACCCACTTCTGAAGTGAGGTTCTGATGATAGC
This sequence comes from Phoebastria nigripes, assembly GCA_035582835.1. Lineage (NCBI taxonomy): Eukaryota > Metazoa > Chordata > Aves > Procellariiformes > Diomedeidae > Phoebastria > Phoebastria nigripes. The sequence goes on from JAYKAV010001831.1 coordinate 746,408, forward strand.
AGGTCAGTTGTTTGTGAACTTCAAGAATATGCTCTACCAGATAGATAATCTTACAAATAATCCTTGTGCTCCCTATCAGGGTAATACTTGTTTCTAAGGTATGACGCACCATCTGAAGAATCATGTGTAATGTAGTGCAGACAGTAAAAATGAACGGGGAGTACTTCTGCAATAAAGTATTTATGTTAAATCATATTGAAGGTCTTTTATTCTCTTTTTCACCAGTGATAGGCTGAGCTGTCTACAAAGCCATGTTGAAGGTTTTCCTATGCATATCAGTTTATCTTGGATTGCTTGGTGTTTGTTCAGTTCAGTTACTCTCCTGTTGTGTTCTTTTCCACTGTCACTACTTGTTCATATCTTTAAAGCTTAACTCTTCCCAGTTCTTTTGATCTCATGTTAAATTTTAATTTCATTTGTGTACACTGAGCAGATCATCACAATGGATACATTTTGATTTTTCAAGAATAAATAAAATACATAGGGAGTGATTTTCTGCCAATACCAATTCCCAGGGATTTTTGCATCCCAGTTTAATAAATATTTACCCCCTGAAAACTGAGGTATTCAATGTGTTAACAGAACTAAGAATATATTGTATTACTAATAATGCAGATCATATCCTTTTTACATATCTTCTGTCTCAATTTCACCAATACAATGCAATATCAATTTATACATTAATATTTAGAGAGAACACTTTTATAGTTCATAGAATCATAGAATGGTTTGGGTTGGAAGAGACCTTTAAAGATCATCTATTCCAGCGCCCCTGCTATGGGCAGGGATGTCTTGCACTAGCCCCATCCAACCTGACTTTGAACACTTCCAGGGAGCGGGCATCCACCACTTCTCCAGGCAACCTGTTCCAGTGCCTCACCACCCTCATAATAAAAAAATTTCTTCCTTATATCCACTCTAAATCTACCCTCTTTCAGTTTAAAAACGTTGCCCCTTGTCCTGTCACTATAGGCCCTAGTAAAAAGTCTTTGTCTTTCTTAACATATTATAGACTATTCTCCTGATAGAAAGTGCTATGGGAGCATTAAATTTAGAGTTCATGTGAAGAAGGTACTTATTCTCTTAAGCTTTCATTGTTTATAATCATTCTTACATCCATTTTTACAAAAAAAAACTGGATTACAGGAAACTTCCAACAGCAAACAGGACTGTACAAAGAATTCTGAAATACTCATTCCAAATTCATGCCAACACCAACAAAAATCTTCTTTGTAAAAGAACCTCTATTTTCAACCAGTTTGCTTACCTGAGAATAATGAGCGCTGAAACCAGCTTGAGACATTTCCATTTCAAATGAGGCTGCCTGCTGGTCTGTTGTTGCTATTAAACAGAGAAAAATGCGTTTCAAAAATAAATTAGTTTCAATCTGAAAAAGTATCTGAATAGTGTAATGAAAATGCTCATATGATAGTAAAGGATAGCATAATTAAGCAGAATATTCAGTGAATATAGTTTGCCATAGATTTTTATAATAAATACAGAAATTAACATCTGTGTTAAATGCTACCATTAAGTACAGGAGTTTCCATTTTAAGATCATGTCTCAGAACTTGTCCAAGAAATATTTCTGGGCTAAAACTGACCAGATTTGACCTCAGGCTGATGGTAAATATGCTTGGAATGTTTGATTAATATGGTTAAGCCATTTTCCACTTGAGCTAAGCGAACAATAAAACACCAGTCATGTAACCCTGGCCTTGTATTCAAGCAACTAAAAATTTGTAGGCAGCTGGTAGAACTTTAAATGAAAAACACTTGATGTTTGTATGAACCTTTGCAAAAAACAACATAGGAAAATCTCAGCTGTCCAAGATTCATAAGCCTCAGGGAAGGGCTTGGGAACTATAATCCTGCCCACAAAGTTACATTAAAATCTTCCTGATTTTCTTAAGTGACTTTGAATAAAAAAGTTATCAGGTGATTTAATACTAGTTTCAGTATCTTGTCAGGTACTCATATGCTAGTTATTAAACTCTGATGGGCTGCTTTGCTCCCAGGTACACTTGAAATATCATCAGGGAAGAGAACGGTCTGCCTCTTCCTCTACTTAAAAGCAATACTCAAGGACTATTTTGCCACCTTAAGCACCACAAGTAAGATAGCTATATTCTGCATATTGATTCCTCCTTGAGAGCAAGATACAGTAACGGGCAGTCGAGGGCAACTACGAAATCTGCTCTGATGCTTGTCCAGGAACAGTTCACAATTTGCTACCAGCTGAGTGCTGAGGCGATCCCCCAACTGTATGAATAAGACTGAGGCATAGCAAGCCATGGCTGCATGAATTTCAGGCATCTGGATTATTAAATAATACTGAACTTTTGATACTCAGCAACTAAACCTCAGAGGTTGCTCCCTGGGACATGATGTCTTTGCTAATTGTTGGGATTTATGGCCAGGCATAGGAAGGAGACATGATCTCAAACACAAAATGACACACAAACATAGGCCATCATGTTTCACAAGATGTAGCTGCTTTGCTAAATCTGAAAAAATTATGGTGCTTTTTATGCATAAAACTCTTTAAGTTGCGCATTTGCTGATAAACAGTATTTTCATGCAGTAAAGGATGCTCCTTAATGAGCTGAGAAAGACAGGACTCTCGCAGTCTGAGACAGAGGACAATGCCAGTACTGTTGGTCTGTGCGGCTCTGAATGCTGCTTAGATAACGGCTCCCAGTCTGACTTTCCATTGAGTTTCAAACTGCCAAGCATTCTACAAAGGATATTTTGTGAAAAAACATTTGTGCCTGTCCATGGGTTGGATAAAACATAAAATTGCTGTTAAAACCAGAAGTCCATGCCATGAGACACACAGGCATATGAAAAAGATTATGTGTAAAAATCCATTGGCTGTCAAGTGTGGGATTTTATTGGAATTGATTTTTCAACTCTCTCTCAATTTTCCTTTGCATTTTTTTAAAGGTCAAAACCAAAAAGAAAACAAGAAATCTAAGAAAAAAATCAAATGTACTATTATACTACCAGGAGGCTATTTAGATTGAGAATTTAAATAGATTCAGATACAGAATTTCAAGAATCAAAGTTCCTGTGACCTCCATGTTATGCATAGAAGTTAATTCAGCTACAGTGTATAGGGTTAATTAATCTTTTCTACATTGCACACATCCAATAAACTGGATTGTCACCAGAAAGCTGGGTGGGACAGGATTAATCTGCTTTTCTCCCTGGCCACAATAATGCATCCATGGACACAGTTGCAAATCTGGAATAGCTCCTGAAATCCTTTGGGAGGGACAGGAAACCATGCCTGAAGAATCAACAGAAACTGATTTAGTCAGCGCCTTCTAGCTCCAGCCTTACCAACCCATTAGAGCAACTCAACCTTGCTATGTTTTGACATAAAGCTAAGATCCTATTTCCAGTTTCCATTCTGACTTCCCTTGCAGCCAAATTATGTGATTTCTGGGACTTTCACAGGTGGAGGAGGCGACATTTCTTATCTCATATCACAGGTGTCTTATACAGAAATCTTAGCACAGACTCTGAGTTCCTTCTGAAAATCTGGAAATCAAGAAGCCTTTTGGGAGTGGTGAAATTACCTAGCTTGTCTCTTACAGCGTGGATGATAGAATTTTCCACATTTTTTGTTTCAAATATATATTTTTTTTGTAATACAGCCAAGTCTATATAAAACAAAAATTGAAAATAAGGCAAATATATCAAGGCACAAATATCCTAACAGTTTACAATAGGTTTATGTTAAATAAAAAGTAGTAATATCCAAGAAGTAGATATTTGTTACTGCACCTTTTGCAGAAAACTAAAGCTGAATTCAAGGAGTACTGCAGAACTTGTTGATAGTTAAAGAGGTACCATATGCTTAGAGTACCAAAATACTGGAGGACATCATGACGAGGATTAGTCATCTCAAGAGCTGACTATCATATAAACAGATAACATTTCTACAATTTAATCAAACAGTTAGTTTCACCACCGTCAACATAAGTACATTTGTTTGGATATTTTAATAAGCTATAGAACTTGTTTAACGTTCACATGTTTTGTAATTTTTTCTTATGATTAGAGGAATGAATTACTAAAGTCAATGGATGGGTTAGAGCTCATGATAGAATACATTCCCCCTTAGCAGGGAGTTCAAGCCACCGCAATTTACTCCACTGTTTGGAGGCTGGGGTTTCATGTGAGAGACAGACACTACCTAATAGCTACTGATTGCTAAAAGGGACAAGGTGGACTGTGACAAAGTGAGACTGTCTCTTCCAGTGGCACCTGGTTGTTCAGAGGGTTGAGCTACGGCATGAAACCTTGAATTTGAGTACACAGATGTCCAGAAACTCAGTCATGTTAGGTCTTATATCCTTCATCTGTTGTCATGACTAGCAGTTGATTAACTTTTTATTCTATAGACATTATATTTAATAGGCGTAACTAACAGAGTTTATTCTACTAATGAAAGACAATGATTTTTCTCACTTTTCTAGAAGTACAAAGCACAAACTGAAGACTAAGTTTTCACTTTCTGTTTGAACAACTATTTTTCCACTGAAAGTGTATTCTTCCCAATAAACAGGGACTTAACAAAAGAGCCCCCTATTTAGTAGGGGCTGGCCAGTATAATTTGTAACTAATAAACTCAGCCTTCTGTTACCAGTAGTGTGCTTGAAACAAACAGAGATTTGGACAGTGTTGCCTAATTTGGATGGAGAATGTAAGCAGACATTATGAGAGAATGACTTTTCTGTGCTAAAAGCTGAGTATCATAAACATTTCCAAAGGAAAAATGTATCTTGTCAACTCTATACACCAAGTCCATGTTCACTTGTGTAGCAAAGTAATACGTTGTAATTAGTAACTAATCAAAAAGAGAACCTAAAGGTATAGGGAAACGAACACATGATCATGGGGTGATCAGGATATGGTCTGGCAATGCTTTTTTACCCCAGCTAAAACGTTAATGGTTACTTACCCTTTTAGGCTACTGTCTCCATAGGCTGTAACCATCTGAATATATTTTACATCATTATCTATGTTTCTGATGTCTATTGTAAAATATTTTTATGATCAGCATGAAAAAATACCTGTATAATACATTTTATGCAGCACAATACGTTGCAAAGGAAGATAAAAGGTAGTCTTCTATTTGCTTCAGTTGTAATGCATGCATGAAGTAAAATTTTAAATAATGTCATACCTTCCAGGGCAAATATTCTCTCTCCAAGTGCTTCAACAATAGTTACAAGAGCTAATTCATCTGAGACATTGAAGAAATGCTTTTCAGTAGGCTTACTGGCAATTGATTTTATTTCCTCTACAAATTTCTCAGTACTTAAATTTCCTCTGCTGTAGCTGCCAAGAATCTAAAGAGAATTAAAAAAAAAAGAAGTCAAAGATACATTTTATAACCTGTTTTAAAAGATACCTTTGAGGCAGGTTGCCAGAGAATATTGGGAGATCATATCTAAACTTAATTTGTTCTGTTAAAACCGCCCTCAAATTGATTTGAAACCATTCTTTTCCAATGAGAACAGAACTGTATGAGGGCTCAGTTGTTTTTCTGAAAATATCAACAATAGCAAACAAAGCAACTGTATGGTGTAATGTCTGCTATCCTCAACTACCCTTTTTTTCCTTTCTTCACAAAATTCTAATGATTTATTCTATGATTCTATTATTTGAATAGGCCTTAATTTAGGAAAAAACCAACACAACACTACCCAAACCAGAATACACAATTGCACTGGCTTCTGCATAGGTACCACCAGTTCTTGTCACAACGCGGTATATGATCAATTAATGACATGTTAATGAGGCATAGGATAATTCTTTTTTGTGTGCAGATTTGCCCTATAACAACACTTGCATTCAGTGTTAACAACTCCATCACAGTACAAGACTTTAGATTTGGTCTGCAGTTTTAATACAACTGCTGTAAAAACTCAGTATGCCTCAGAACAAAACGACTCACTTCTCCAATTCCCAGACTGACAAGTATTTTTCATAGAAAAAAAGTGCTCTATACACTTAACTTGCTTTGAGAGGGAAATAAAAAACAAACTCCCATGTTCTAGCATTCCTTGACACTGGAGCAATTCAAATTTGGGTCTAGACAGAGATTTTATTGCTAAAAATTATTGCAGCTTCAAGGATGACTTTTTCTTTAATGATCTCTAGCTTTATGAAGGAAACCACTGAAAATTCGTGTGCTGCTGGATTCAACTTTTGTTTTATTTCTTTCTCTAAATTAAAGATAACACCTTTCTTGAAATTGTATGATTCCATACCACCTCATTGTACCAAAACAAAGAGAGATAGGAACTGAGAAGCAACAATCCAACGCACCTTCAAAAGTAACAAGAGAAAAGAGATGATCTGAGTATATAATACACAAATACAGTGGAGAGTTCACACCAGATCTATCATTAATGTTTCCATATTTCTTGATATGTGTTAACCTCCATCATGTTCATCCTCTCATTCAGCTACTAAGTTTGCTCAACATGAAAATGACAACTTTAAAACACCAGCACACAGAACAGCCATAATAAACCTGTTTTTTATTGATGGTTTACATTTGCTTTCTTTTTTTTAAAGTAGGTAATGTGTCTATAGAAATTGCTCAGATTTGAACTAATCCACTCTGTTCAATATTGCTCTTAACAAAAAGGATTCAATTTTATACTGCCTCTCAAACTCTTTCTCCTTTTTTTTCGCATGCACACACACCTGTCATCACCAGGAAGACAGATAGATTGCTTTTTCTTATGTGCTATAAAATCAGAAAGCAAATTTTTAATGTTTTTTTTTAGTTTCTTTCTTTTTTCCCTCTCTGAAATGATTACATTTCCATAAAGATTCTGTGAAATTAAGTTTTTAAACAGAAATTACATTTGGAAGATGAAACATGCTTTTAAGATTCTGAATTTTCCCATTAAATTTCACTTACAGCAATAGCAAATCTCTGAATGTGTTCATCTTCACAATTATCAATCACTTCTTTTAATCTGTAGTTGTCATGTGATTCCCCATCAGTCACAATAACCATTACTTTTTGTACTCCTCTTCGCGCACCATGAGCCTCAGTAAAAGCCTCTTTCCTAAAGGGAGTATAAAGCGATTGGAGAAAGGCAATGTCAGCATTTAGCACATGCATCGTATTTGCATAGTCAACCATAAACTAAAAGACTTTATATTAACTAAGAAGCAGGAAAGGGAGATTAATATTAACCACAAACAAAACAAACAACAACAATTGGACCTTATATGACAGTTCACAGCCAAAGAGTTTTACAAGCATTCATTCATTATTCATTCATTCGAGAACAACAGAAAATACAGTGTTGGATAGTGAAGAATTCTTCCCCTCTCCAAATAAACTTCTGGCACCTTAAAACAGCTTTTCGCAGCTTAAAAAAACCCAACCAACATCCCCCCATCCTGAAATCCCCCCACAAAACCCCCACCTATTTCTACCCTACAGCAGCACTTCAAGTGGTCAAAATATTCAGCTACCAGCACACCTCTGCACATCTACAGCAAAACTGGGTGTTGGGATGTGGCAGTAGTTTGCAGGTGAGCAGAGGCAGGTGGGGGCGGCTGGTTGAATTCTACAGCTGCAGATGGGCAAAGGGGCACTGAGGTTTTGGGCAGCTGCTCACCCAGACTCTGGAGGGGACCAGAAAAGGCAAGGTTGGATTAGGGCTCTGGAGGAGAAGGAAGGAAGCAGGGCTTCCTCTTTTTAGAAAAATACTACAGAACTGTAAGACTGGCCACATGAGTGAAAGCTAAGATCTACCGCTGACAATGGCCAAAAGTGGATGGATAGGAAGACTGCAAGAACAGAGGAAGCTTTTGCTGATGTTTTCTGTATATACAAGCCTGCAACAGTTTGTGGTGCACAGGCACTTTCTGAACCACATGTGGTTTCTGAGTATTTGGCAATTCTCAACTGGCTCTGCTTTCATGAACTTGTTCAGACTCCCTCAAGCTTCTACTTATATCTAAGGAAAACATTACTGGTGAATATGTAAGAATTTCATTGGATTTAAGATGTCATATCAACAAAACTTTGGTCAGATAATCAAATAGTTCATCAGAAAGATGCTGCATATTTCACTAAATGGTTGTTTGGAAAGGGCAAATGCAGTCTTTTACAGAATAAAGTCATGCTATCATGTTGGGAAAAAAAGTAGAAAATGAAAAAAAGATACCAGGACAACATTGTATGGTTTGAAAGCATCTGAGAGATTTTGCATTTACTGTCTGTTCTACAAAAGTCAGATTTCATTTTTATCATAAAGGAAGCATTTCTAAATAATGCTATTGGTACAACAGATCTTTAATCTCCCAATGATCCAGAAGCTTCAAAGACTTCGGATATAAAATTTCTAGGCTTTCTGACAAGCATGGGCTCAAACCCCATAATAATCTTAACTTCAGAATGAAGACAAATTAACAATAAAAAGTTCTATTTTTTCCTGTTTCCTCTAAAAACTTAATTTACTTCATCCCTCTACACACACAGCTCCTAACTGCTCTGTGTGGACATCAAAGATTGTCAGCTCTCTGCTTAGGACTACAACCTTGCTCCATGTCTCTTCTCATTCCCTATTCCCTCCATTCAAGAGACAGCTGCCTTTTCAGGGTGCCATATACAACTGCTCTAGATGCTGGACAGAGTCTGTTTATCCACCCTCCTCCTAAATCTTGTTTGCTTAGCTAAAATGAAATCAGATGTCAGCCACATCATATTTTTAATTTATAAAACCAGAACTGTCACCATATCTGTTTGTGTTTGTTTCTACCATATGCAGGACAATATTTTGTGAACGCACCTTGCTGTATCTATTCCTAGGGCTGTCATAGTTTGCGTGCCACCTCGCTGGCGTATTCTCGTGGCTGCAGCCATCACATCTTCTGTTGTCGAGTATGTATTCAGGAAAAATTCATGGACTACAGTCTGTCCGTACTGAACAATTCCAACCTGAAACACACAGTTCATGTTAAAAATCAACTACCCTTAAAGAAAGCATCTGTGCCTCCTGCAGTGGGGTAAATGCCCGTCTGTACCTACAGCCAGGAAAATAAATGAACTCTGTGTGTTTCCCTCGGTATGAAACACCTATAAGCATTTGAGCAAGACTGGCTAGAAGACACTCAATCTCATGAAACATTTTGAAGTTTCTTAATTGTTTTTATTAAAAATAGTAACAAAGACAAAAGCAGGCTCAACTCCTTGCTCTTCCTGACTTGCGGTAATCTGTGCCGCAGCTCTGCTCTCCTCTAGGCCAAGGCAGACCAATGCCCTAACCACCAGTCACAACTTCTTAAAATAGTTTTCCTTATAGCATACGAGGCCATGGTTCACTCACAACTCTCTCCATTCCATCCAAATATAATATTCCTACATCTGATTGTTTATTTACCCCAAACCTAGCCTAGAAACAGCACTGCAATGACAAATTTAGGCCCTTGGGGTGAGAGGAAGACCTTAGTACCCTATCTTGATGAAGGCAGCAGGGCAGTCCAGGACATGGCTTTTCTCCCAGCAGAAGGTAAGCCAAAGAAAGACACCTGACAAGTGCCAGAGGGGACAACGTGAATGAAATGGTGGTTTCTGGAATGGGGGACGATGATGGAAAGACTCTAGATGACCTCAGCAGGACAAGTCTTTGTGTGAAAGATCAATGCATGGGATTGGAACCCAACCACAAATGACTGAGGGAACCTGCTGCAAAACCAAGTGTGAAATAAAAAGATGAGTAATATTCTTAAATATTAATTGATTTCTCTCATTCATCTTTGTCAGTTTTAATGTTTTGATGGGTTCCTGACAGCTTTTACTGGGAAGAATCCACACAATGTTCCATTAGCATATTTCAATTTTATATTACACATGGCAATTTATAGGTGTTATTTAGGATAATGCAGTATTATGTGGCATATTTATGTCTGACTCATCTATTATTAAAAGCACTCTAGCATTTAGGTACTGAAGATCTGTAAGACCTCTGGGATGTTTATGCCATGATATTACTTTAGAATTGGCTTAGTATGTACTTTGCAATTGCTTTATAGGTGGTTTTTGAGGTAGTTTCATAGCCTCTCAGACTCTGCACAACATTTGTTTGCTTGTAGTAGAAGGGTTAGAGTTGGATAAATATTTGATACTAAACATCAGTATCACGGTCATTATGAAAAGCTAGTTACATAAAATTATGGGACTATAACTATAACGGTATGTGGTAGCAAAATCTATCCCACTTAATTTCTGTATCCTTTTGAAAATACAATCAAATCTGGAAGAACTGATGGAAGTTCAAAGTTACGACAAGTTGCTCCATTTTAAGATATTTTAATTCTCTCTTGGAGGCATGCCCTCCTCCACCTGCAGCCGAGAGCATCCAGAGGATGCATGTTCTCGTGGGCAGCACCCTATTAATCCTGCACAGTGTTTACACAACAGGCTGGGGCACACGCTGTATTACTGCTCAGAGCAGTCATGTGGCACCGACTAAACCCCAAGCTGAAGATGAAATTTTTAACCCATTCCCTCCAAGGCAACTATTTTGTGGCATGCATCTAAAGTGACATACAGCATAATCTGAACAGGATGCTGCTAGTCATTCAAAAAGACTGCCATTAACTGGTGGTAAACAAGAGGTTTTCGTTATGTTTGGTCTTTTGGAGCAGAAGGAGTGCCTTAAATATTCCAGGACCATGCAGAAGTGTAGCCAGAGACTATTGTACGCCAGGGAGCCTGCCGCTGTGGATTCAGGAGCTCCTTATCTGCAGCTTTGAGGATTTTATTGGTACCAAGGATTAAATTAACTATTGACTGCTGCCAGTGTGAAAAGTATCTGCCAGTTTTTCATGATTCTAGAAAGCCATGTTGGTGTTGTCATTTTCCTAAAAAAGATTACAGGCTGACATTGAGTTGTATCATTTCCTATTTGAAAGGAAACGTTGTCCATGATCACAGCAAGTAAACATTTTTAGCATTTCCTTCTCAGGAAGAGAATGGGAAGAACATCTGAGTCTGGAAAACTGCACTATGTTGCATAGCTTGCAAACCAGGAAGGAAGGGGGGCATGTGGTTATCTTATGGGATACAATTGTTCTGTGGGACCCTTCCTTAGCGCTAGCTTTGAAAACACCGATCATCACGTTCTACATATTTCATGGCATCAAAGATGAGCCATTCCTCAAAAAAGGGTAACGAAAAGCTTCCCAGAACCAACAAAAAACTAGTAGGTTGCATGTTCGAGCCTCCTACAGGATCACAGAATCAAGTCCACCTTGTAAAATTAGAATTACATTCTATTAGATAGCAATGAAGGTTTGAGCTTTTGCAGCCTTTTAATCTAATGGAAAACTATAAATGACACATCTACGTGATGCAAATGTGCCTTTATGGGACAATAAACTTGTTCAAACTGCGTAACTTCAGTAAGCCCCTAAGAATGATGCTTACAGGCGTTGTATGTTTTGATTTGCTTGTTTAATTTACATCTGGAAAATGCAATAGTACTACACAGAAGGAGGTAATTCTGCTCTAGTCCAGAAAACCTAATATTTTTCCCAGCATTACTGACCATAATCTATTGAACATCTTTGTAATTCCTAAGTTTATGTTCCCTTCCCTAGCATTCCATGGCTTTTATATTACACAGGGGAATAATTCTTTAATTGTCCCTAGTTCCTGTGAAAAAGTGTCCTACGAGAGAACAGGCAAGTGAAGGACTGTTCTACTTTGAGACAAACCATTTCTGAGGGCAATTATTTATTGTTGTTCTGTAAGTCAATACAGCCCCTTATTTGGAAAGTACATTCTGGCTTTCCCAATAAATTATTAAGCTAATCTATTTGGTAAAAAACAACAACAATAAAAAAACCAAAATGAAAGGAAAACCATTTAGTACATGGAAATGATACGCTAGGATTTTCACCACTGGGATGTGGAACAAAATCAGAAATATTTTTGGTTGTACTTAAATCACATTTAACGTAAAAGAAAAGCAGAGATGCCTTGGGAAGCACTAATGGATAATATATTTTATCATATGGAGAGCCTGCTAAAGATATCTGAATCAAAGCAAAATTGAATTAATTCTGCTACATTTTGTTTGCTCCCAGGGACTCAGACAGAAATTACTTGTAAACTATTGCAAAGGTCTTCCTTCATCCTGAATCTTTTTAATACCTCTTTAATACCCTTCTGTTCTTCTGGAGATAAAACTGATCGTAAGGTATGTCATGGCATGACTTATTAGTCCACTGATACAGTCCCTTTGGAGATATAATAAGGTACAGGCCAAACACCTATAACTGCCTATGTCATATATTAATGGAGAAATAAAACCTGTCTGAAAATTTCTGAATGCCATTCCAACATAGCTTTAAAGCTGGAATTGAACATATCAAAGTATTCTGCTTTCTCTTTTGATATTCTTCTACCACAGAAGGTTGCTCATATGTAAAGGATTAAAAAACACACCCTCATATTAAAAAGACAATTATCTCTACAAAAGTTAAAAAAAGAGGAAAAAAACTACCTTGCTTTACAGTTACATTAAAATGTGGAATAAAGCTAGGAGAAATATTTTGTTCCTACTTGTACCATTTTTTCTCACTTAATTCCTTCTTCCTTTTCCACTTTTCTATCATCACTTTCCTTTTACTTCTTTTATTCCTAAGCTCAGGATATGCAGCTTAACCATCAGTATGGTGGTGTGGATTTTCTGGAGAATGGAAAGAGGAAGGGAAGGAAATACTTCTGAAAAAATTATACCATAAACTTTCGCTTTTTGCATCTGAATCTTCTGGCTTTCACATTCAAATTTGCCAAACATGGGACACTGAGGAATTTCTCTTCTGACTTGCCACAAATGTAATGACCATTGTTCATGGAGGGGGTAAGTGGAAAAAAAATATCTCGCAAGCCTCTAATCAAAACACGGTTTTGAACAAGTCACACCCAAGCTGCTAAGGAGTTATTCTGTAATCACCTCATTCCTTTCCCGTGCAAGAGGAAAACAATCTGAAGTCAGTGAAAGTCCATTGATTTTTATGTGCTCAACAATCCTCAAAAGATGAACATGGAAAAATCAATTTAAACAGACAGAAAATAAACAATTGTTCCTGTATTTCTATTCTGTGCTCCCAGAGGAGAGGGGAGAAATAAGCCTGCTCTGTCATTTCTCCTCTTCCCCATTCAATAGTCATTTAAACACAGTTTCTGAGAAAGGAGACAGTGTGGGTGGAGGAGATGGTATAAACTCGTTACTACCTTTGGCTGTGCTGGGGTTCCCAAGCAGGGGGCTCGGAGGAGAAGATGGAATATGTTCTGGGGAGGTGGGGAAGGTAAGAAGAACCAAGAAAATTCCAGCTAGCTTTTACCTTCAAATTCCAGTTTTTCAGCCTCTCTTCCCCTTATCCCATTCTTATCTCCCTCTCAAATGTTTCTGCTCTGTAGCAACCAGATGCCAAAGCTGACGTTCTTGAGTGAATAAGCGTATGTGTGAGAAGAGGGGTAGCTATGCCAAACTGTGGGTAGAACAGATTTTGTGGGTGGAGATGGCGGGCTGCTGGAGTGCAGGCCAGCAAGGGACCTTTTGTGCACGAGCTGAGTTGCACAGATGAGGCAGGATTCCAAAACCAAACATAACAGAGGTGTGGCAATTTAAAAATTTAGGAATTGCAGGGTGAGGAAGAGCGTGAGGGTGCAGTAGAGTTGATTGCCCTGTGTACTACTCCCATGAAGCCCTTTGGGCAGAAGACAGTGATGATTTCCATGCAGCCATTGCCCCGTACTAGGAAGTTCAGGTTTAAGTATTTTCCCAAAATGGCACAGGTTTGAGTAATCATCAGCTTAAGGGACCAGGAAGAATTTTTTTTTTTTCCCCCTTTCTGTTAAATTTGACAAAGTGTTTTTCCTTCTTCCTTACAATATCTGGAAGACCAATGTGTTTAAAATAACAGGACATGATTCTAAAGTTGACAGTTTATAAGAAATAATTTTATCAGCCAGTGTCCAGTACAGCCAACAGGAGAGTTGGGTGGTAACTCACAAATCCCAATTAACTTGGAAAATGATGGGGATACTCTCTGCAAACAGAGGTGTCCTTTACACCTTCTCACAGTCTCCTTTGTGAAGGCAGGGGCTGAATGTTAGGAGCTAATCTGAAGTAGCAAAAATGCTCAGTATTGGCCTGCAGCATATCAAATATCATACAGGATCCCAGAAAATCCTTGATTTTGGGAGGGGGAAAAGGGAGCAGTGAAAAGAAGACCTGGTTTCTTCTGTTGCTGTTAATAAAACTTTCTGTGTTAAAATGTACCCCAGCGTCCATGTTTACCCCTTCCCTGAGTTCTGCTGGAATTGCTATTTACATACTCTGTTCAGCAGTGTGTGAAACATATGTCAGATCCTCAGCTGGGGTAATTGGTTGTAGCTCCATTAATTCTGGTGGAACTGCACTGATTTATAGCAGCTGGGAATTTGGCCCTCTCCACTTATTATATAAATGCAGCTTCTGCCATTAATAACATGTGGCTTAACAGCCACTCGTTGATTATGACTTCAAATGTTTAAAAGCTGTACGCTCAATGCTCCACAGTACAAAATATTGAACACTGCTCCAAAAAGCTTACAATCTAAGGTTGTCTGAACCATGTATGTGTGTCTCAGAGGAGCAGAAATTACCTTTGTGCTATGAAGTACAAAAGAAGACAAGAAGTGGTTGTGGAGAGGAAGGAAGTGGGAAAAGACAATGTTCAAATGGCCTCACTTAACACACTTAACTTTTGTCTCTAGGTTAGAAAGTCGGTTTCTCCAGACTGCCTGAGCGGTGAGGGGAGGGAGAGCCTCCCTGACATTGCTACTTGGTGGCAGACACTGACTTAGTTGTGGTTTCAGCTATTTTGTTTTAGTATCCCATTGCCATAAGTTCTTGGAATTGAAGAGCTCCATAGATGATGCTCTCATCCCATTTCCTGTAAATCCTTTTTTTCCTCGCAAATTAAACAACCATAAAATATCTACCATGTTACCTGTGTTTGCTGAGGACCTATATCCATGTTTTTCAGGAGGCTGTTTAGGAAGGCTGTGACACTCTCCCATGGATAAATGCTGTTGGACCCATCAAGGACTATGACGATGTCCAACTGGGTTTTACACTCTGCAACACAAATTGCCACGTAAGAATTGATACTAACAAGGATCAAATATATCTCATAGCTCCAGTTACTTTCGTGATCAGTAAAAATGCATATCCTTCTGCATTGGGGCTGAACTGACATGTTTGACGCCAACAGTCATTCATCAACTTTTGCATCGTATTTTACATGGTTTGTGTTCCCTTTATCAGCAAGGCACTTTCTTGTAAGCAGAAATTTAAGAATGGGATTAGAAGATCACATAACTGAGTATTTACTAGAGACCCCTACCTTCTTCAGTGTCAATCTGTTTCTCTTCGATCTTTCCAAAGGACCAGGTCTTTAAGATATTTATCTGTATTACTAAATTGCGTTTGTATTAGGTCTTAACATGTTGTCATTATTTAAAAAGAGTCTTTTGGCCATAAGTAAAAAACATAAGCAACTATTTTTAGCAATTGTGTTTGGATGTCACATAGCGCTCTAATGATTGTTTATACTGAGATAAATTCCAAAAGTAGCAAGAATTTAGGTTATATATGGACAATGAAAACATTTACTTAACTTGGTAATGCTGGTAGCTAAGTTAAGCAGTTCATACTTTTTGGTATGCCTATGTGTATACATTTGTCTTGTTTGGCACTTCGTATTTTCAGACACACAAGAGAATTCCTGTGGCATGCATACCTTGCACAGATGGAGCAATCGCCTCGACGGTTTCAAAAGTGGAGCTAACATTAGAGCAAACTCCAGTTGTGTAATGCAAACGCCCACATTTATAAGCATAAAGTGGTCCACATGCCTTTAAAAGATGAAAAAGGGTGAAATGTTTTTGTTATGGTACCTGAGGAAAAAAAAGACTTCTTTTAAAATTGCCAAAAAGTCCTTTCTTACCAGAAAGCCTCCTTTTGGGTTAGTCACTAAGGTTGTTCCAAGAGTCATGTTTTCTTTTACTTCCACGATGTTAGGAACTGAAGTAGCAGCTATAAATAGATTAAAATGTTAAGTATTTGGGAACATGAAAACAAAATGTTAAAGTATATATCCCTTAGCATAGAGCTTCCAGATTCTAAAATAAAACCCAGACTGACACTGGTTTAATCAAATATTTTAGCACCCTTCCTCCTCCTTCTTCAATTGCAACAATCAAGAAAAATTTCTGAGACTGGCTTTTATCCCAGAAAATTTGTCTGGGTTGCTGTCTCACATAGTTTTCTTGAACCACAAAAAAGAAAAAAAGTAAAAATAACAGCACATCATGAAAGCAGGAGATTACTGTTCACACAGTTTTGTTAATTAGAAAACAAACATTCATTTTTTACCCTGGCCTGCTATAAATGACTTAACAGCTTTTAGATTTGTCACTGTTATGTTACATTACTGACATTTAGGCTTTCAAGGGAAAAGAGGAGATAAAAAATACCACAAGAGGTCTATTTAGTGAAATTCATATTAATTCTTCCTGTCTACATCACGTATCTCTTGACATGAGCAAGAAAATGATTAATATTCACCTACATCATATTAAGATGCATCAGCCTGTTCTGGCTAGTTACGTGCTTGTCAAAAGCTTACTGATGGCGTTACGAAGGTTCTTGTTGGCTTCAGAGAGCTTTGGAAAGGGTAGTCCATGAATCTATGCTCCATGGTTTTTCTGGCTCCATGGCCAGGACTGCCAACCACAGTAAATTAATGCCAGTCATAATAAAGTTTTGATAACACAGCCAAACAACCATTCTAAAATTATGAGCATGTTTTCCATAGGACAATGACAAGCTTTAAAATAAAATTATTTTTGATGTTACAAACACAAGTTCCTTCACATTTAGCTCTGGAGTCCTAAGTAAATTTTATCTATAGAAACAATTCTAATGCATATTTACTGCTAAAAGTCTCCTAAGATCTGACCTCTGTTATTCCTCCATGTGACATAGCTTTATTTTCTTTCATACCTGGTAAGTTCAGTTTTATGCAGGGTGATTGGTTGTCCCTTCCTACAGGGCATTTGTATACATCTCCTGTTCTTTTCTCAGGTTGGCCAACTAACGGTGAACCAATAAGTACCCTGCAAATGAAATAAGTTACCTGAAATGTCTTCTTTCTTAAAAGACATGAAAGTCAGCAAATAAAACCTGCAGAGAGAGCACAGCTGCACCAAGCTCCGTACAAAGAGTACAGGATGGAGAGCAAGAAAAGTATCTATTATGGTAGCTCAGATACAAGAAAAAGCAGCCATTCTGTCTCCTCTTCAATAAGGACACAGAAAGGATATGCGCCTATATACCAGATTACACAATAGAAAAACATTTAAAAAAAATCCAGTGGAAAATAAAAGCATTATTGGTGGCTGGACAACAAGTATTAAAAGTAACACAGAAGGAAATATCTGTTTTGTTTAATATCTCCTTGATCTTTAATATACTTTAGAAGAAAATGTATTTTCAATGCTGAGAGACCAAATGCCAAAGGAGAGGCTCACAAGCACCAGGAAGAAGAATTCAGTCTTAAGTAATGTGAGCCAGCAGTGTGAAATACATCATTTTTCCTCTAATTAATAAAAAATAATGTTATTAAAAGGGTTATTAAAAGAAATTTCAAATTTTTAAAATGTTAAGGATTTTTATCCAATGCATTTTTTTTCAAAATCTGGTGTGATCAAAAATCACTATTCTCATATAGTACTTTGTAAGCACCACAAATTAGCATCCCCAACTAAATCCAGTTTTCAGCAGGAAATGCTATTTAGAGATGGAAACTGTTTCTGTTCTCAAACTTCATTAGCTACACTAAATAGCCCAGCATTACCCAGCAGATAACAACTGGCTCCATTAAATGTGTAAGGAAGAACTTGGATTAAATTAGAATTCACAGCACACACTGGAAACAGAAATCCTGCCATTAAGAGTAATAGTTCAGTAAGATTTGCTCCTGGACACTTAGATGATTGTTAAGAGTTATTGAGAGAACAATTTCAACCTTTAATCATAAATTAATGAGTCCAGGCAGAAGATATTTGAATAGAATGACATAATAGGTAAAATGCAGCCAATGGATTTAAAAAAGACAGAGAGGAGAATTTAAACCCAGTACACAATCCAGCTTCTAAAAAACCATCCTGGAGCAGCTCATTGTGAGTCATTAAGATTTTTTCATGAATAATAAATTAATTAATTCTAAAGCAAAGTAAAATGCTCCAAGTATATACTGGATCTGACTGCTCTTTCAAGCTATATGCTGTAATTTATGTATTTTTGACACCAAAACTTAGAAACAGGCACCACAACCTATCACACATCCTTGACTTCCATTTAATTGTAGAGAAGCTGAGTGTGCTTGACATCCCACAGGAGGTGATCAACGCTCAGCGGGATTATGTGCCTGTGCTGTTCTTTTCTCAGAAAGAAAGAGCCCCGTGAACAGAGAGAAGTGGTCTGAAAGGCTATTTTGTCTTTTTGTACAGGCGATTTTTTTAGGGGACCACAGTTTTACTGAGAAACAACTGCAGTCAGGTTTACAGAACATCTGTTGCTGAAAAGCTCTATCTGTGGTATCTAGATAACGTTATAGCAGTTGACAAAGCATCACAAGGCTGCTTTGTATATTTATTTTTAGCTGTCAACCTACAGATTTCCTGCTCTGGATGTTGCTATGCTGAAAGCAGCTTGAAAGCTTGACATTTTCACAGCAGCCCTGGCGTTTAATTTCAGAGATGTTCAGATCTAGCACACTAGTTTAGATTCCTGTCTTCCTTCAGCTACTGGAAGAGTCGTCATTTCCAGCTCATTATTATTTTTTGCTCTTGAAAGGTTTCAGGACAGTTTACAACAATATAGCTTACTTTGCAAAATTGCAGCTCCTAGAACGGATACCATTTCCTGAAGGTCTAAATTAGCTCAAAGAAGGTTGTTATTATTCTCCCATGACCCTCATGCAGATGTATATTCGTGATTCGAGACAGCCAGCATGGCTGCACCAAGCACAAGTCCTGCCTGACTAACCTAGTGGCTTTCTATGAAGGAGTGACTACATCAATGGACACAGGAAAGGCTACAGACGTCATCTGTCTGGACCTCTGTAAGGCCTTTGACATGGTCCCCCACAACATCCTTCTCTCTAAACTGGAGAGGTATGGATTTGATGGGTGGACTGTCCGGTGAGTGAGGAATTGGTTGGGTGGTCACATCCAGAGGGTAGTGGTCAACAGCTCAATGTCCAGATGGAGGTCGGTGACCAGTGGCATCCCACAGGGGTCTGTACTGGGACCAGTACTGTTTAAGATCTTCATCAATGACATAGTGGGATCGAGTGCACCCTCAGCAAGTTTGCAGATGACACCAAGCTGAGTGGTGTGGTCGACACGCCTGAGGGATGGGATGCCATCCAGAGGGACCTAGACAAGCTCGAGAAGTGGGCCCATGTGAACTTCATGAGGTTCAACAAGGCCAAGTGCAAGGTCCTGCACCTGGGTCGGGGCAACCCCCGGTATCAATACAGGCTGGGGGATGAAGGGATTGAGAGCAGCCCTGCCGAGAAGGACTTGGGGGTACTGGTGGATGAAAAGCTGGACATGAGCCGGCAACGTGCGCTCGCAGCCCAGAAGGCCAACCGTATCCTGGGCTGCATGAAAGAAGCGTGGCCAGCAGGTCGAGGGAGGTGATTCTGCCCCTCTGCTCTGGTGAGACCCCACCTGGAGTACTGCATCCAGCTCTGGAGACCTCAGCATAAGAAAGACACAGAGCTGTTGGAGTGGGTCCAGAGGAGGGCCACAAAAATGATCAGGGGGATGGAACGCCTCTCCTATGAGGACAGGCTGAGAGAGTTGGGGTTGTTCAGCCTGGAGAAGAGAAGGCTCAGGGCAGACCTTATTGCAGCCTTTCAGTACTTAAAGGGGGCTTATAAGAAAGATAGGGACAAACTTTTTAGCAGGGCCTGTTGCGACAGGACAAGGGGGAATGGTTTTAAACTAAAAGAGGGTAGATTTAGACTAGATATAAGGAAGAAATTTTTTATGATGAGGGTGGTGAAACACTGGCACAGGTTGCCCAGAGAGGTGGTAGACGCCCCATCCCTGGAAACATTCAAGGTCAGGTTGGACGGGGCTCTGAGCAACCTGATCTAGTTGAAGATGTCCCTGCCCATGGCAGGGGGGTTGGACTAGATGACCTCTAAAGGTCGCTTCCAACCCAAACTATTCTATGATTCTATGATTCTATATTTAAACATCCTACAACCTGGGCAATCAAGAGTTTCAAAAGCAGGCTCTGCAATTTCATTTCTGTGAACATCCCCTATGGCTAATGGTGAACACTGTGTTGCAGTGGTGGACAGATTCTTGGAGCCAGACAGCCCCAGTGCTTGCGGGGGGGATTGCTCAGGTACTGCAGAACAGCCTGACCTGGCTGTCACACAGCCACGTGCCTGTCGTCCCAGGCTGCCCACAGGAGTCCCTGGGTTTACCAAGAATGTCAAATTACTGGCAAAGCTCTGGGAAAACCAGAGCATCTGCAAAGAATGATGGAGACCTCAGGATTCCCAAACCTTTTACCATTCAGTCGTTATTTCAGCCCTCCAGCCCAGTGGTTAGCCTGTGAAGTTTGTTCTTACAAGGGAAAAGCATAAGCAGGTGTTTATCAAAAGACCAAGAAGCAATGCTACCAGTAAGCACACCAAAATGCAACTTCTAATCCAGGAGAACAACAAGAAGGAAAAGACAGGTTAAGAAGGCGGCTCCAAGTCCCAAATGCAAATATATTACCAATTGCAAGACATAATTAGCCCTCCAAAAGGGAAGGCGGAGTATTGTATTAATAAATATTTTGACAGGGAAATCTTCCCACCAGTTAAAAAAACTCAGTTCAGACAATTTCTGACAGAAAACTTTAAAAAAAAAATACATAATACAGATTAGTTAGGTAAAACAGGAGCAATTTAACTGCCAATACATTAACACAAGGAAAAGATAAATAATGATTTTATTTGGTAAATGGAAAAAAGAGGGCTCAGGTATAACACAAAACTTTCTCAGCTCCATCAACAAGGGAATTTACCCACTTTGTGAACTCATTTACGTCTTTGAGGAAATAAATGTAGATTAACAGAATAAATTTGGATCTTTCAGTCTCCCAATCTTTCCAGGTTTCCTTATGTCTGTGCATTAGTTTAAGAAATATGACTGACAGAATCTGACCCTTATGTATCAGTCATACTTACAAATAATAGTATAGCACCTGAGTCACTGAATACCTGATAATTTGGAGTTTTCATTTAAGAAAAGAAAAACAGCTTACCATTTCCCTTCCTCATTTTCATACTGTTGGACTGTGTACCCAAACATGTCTTCCAGAGGTCCACTGAAGGTCATAGCATTTTTCACATCAACATTGGAAGAGCCGACGAGGTGAAAGAGAGCTTTAAGAAAAACAGTAATATGTAGCAATACACATAAAATCCAAGACTTTTAAGAAATCAAGGTTCAATTATGACTTAACTGGGGGTACAAGACAGGGTTGAAAATGGCATTTTGGGCATATTTATCACAGCTGGTAAGAGATTTAAAACGTACTTCCTCACACGTATGTACGCAGCTAAATTCAGAGATGTTAGCAACTGGACTTCTGCATCCAAAACCTATTTTGCAAAGTCCATCACTCATTTGTAAATCACAATTCAAATAACATTAAATAAAATATTATTACCTTTAATAGTAAATAAAACAACTTTTTAGTTATTTTTACTCCTTTTAGCTCCATGCATTTCTAATGTAAGAATTTTACACAAAATGTTCCTTCCATCATTCAAGGTAGTAGTTCTCAGTTTTTCGTAAATTTGAGAATTGACTAATTTTCAACTGTTTGCACAAGACACAGATAGGAAAAGAATGAGGAGAAGCTTTCAGATGTATTTAATTTTAATCTATATTAGAGAAAAAAAAGCATATAGTTTTCTCTTAATTCTATTCGAGAGTACCTGTAAACCGTTCATATTTGGAAAAGAACAGAATAAATTTTTAATGCAACCAGATGCTGTTATCTCAAATAGACACCTGTATGTGTCTATTTGCAGAAATCCAACATTTAGCCACTTAGGAAAAGTTGCTCTACAATGGTGTTGTTGGACTATGATGAGATCAGTCATGAGAGCAGATGCTTCTTCAGACTGACTTCCTGTACCGTAAAGCTCAGTGATCATCATCAGGGAAAATACTGTAAAAATATGACTGTATAGCAATTTTCAGAAAAATGAGGTATATAGGGTGAAAACTCCAGCTTGAAGTGATAATCATAACCCACCATGAGGCTCACTAAGAAGCCAAAATTACTATTTATATATAAAAATAAAGCTATTTATCTTTTCTTTATTTTTTATTTCTTATAGTGATCTCTTCCATCTTTGTCCTGTTGAAGTCAGTTTCAAAAGCAACCACTGACTCTGCTGCTGCAGAGCTGTGTATTTAATACACAAGAGCCAAAAATTAGTTGAATTTGTAGAACATCAAGACTAAAAAACACAATTATACACAATTTTAATTTCATTTCAAAAAAGCATTTCATGATCATTTGCTGACATTTAACAGCTACATAAAAATAACCAAATCCATAATACTTGCTGCATGTCAAAGCATCTAAATAATGTCCAGTTACTAAAATACATCTGTGCTATTCGCCATTGAGACGATGATATTCTCATAGAAAGCTTCTTACTATAATTAAGCTCCCAAGTGGTCAATGTTAATCTGTCTCTCTCAGCATCTTATTTCCTGCTTAATGCAGTAAAATTATCACAAAAGACTATTTATCACTTAGTAGGTATTTCCAGTTTCACTGGACAGCAAAAAAGGAAAAGTTTCATTTGTGTTATTTTAGCTTTTCTTCCTCCAGACAGAGTCAGGAAATGCAAAGAAGTGAACAAACTAAAACAGAGTTTACTTTTGTTCTTCAGAAAAGATTCATTGCAAGTGATAAGAAAAAATTCATGGCTGACAGTCTGACAGGAAATAATTTGCTGGAAAAGTAATCCATGCATCTTTTGTCTTCCTTAAAC
The DNA here is from genome assembly GCA_035582835.1 of Phoebastria nigripes. Taxonomy (NCBI): domain Eukaryota; kingdom Metazoa; phylum Chordata; class Aves; order Procellariiformes; family Diomedeidae; genus Phoebastria; species Phoebastria nigripes. Next base: position 769,607 of record JAYKAV010001831.1, read on the forward strand.
GTTTATGTTTAAGGAAATTCTGCTATGCTATGTGCAATAGGTGTTTTCCTCCCCTGCTCTTGGTCACCAAAGCATAATTAAAATCAACAAAATTGATTTTAAAAAATTCAATCGAGTTATCACTGGTTCAAATCTTCTTTTGTTAAATTTCAGAGTAAAAATAATTGCTATCATTATTTTTGACAGCATGTGTGGGATTCAGACCACATCATTTAGACTCCCAACCTACCTCCTAGACAATGAAACGGTTCTAATAAGATCTTCTGCTAAAGTGTCTTAAGTTCATTATTTAGTTGAAGAAGAAAGGCAGATGCAAAATCTATCCATGTTGACTTTCCTCTTAAAGATCTCCAGAAGTCTGTTTACTTTACCCCTGAGTAAGACGGACAGAACATCCTTCTAGAGGTCTTCAGAGGCATGTTTTTTTCACCTTATGATGATATTTAAAACACATTATGATATGAAATATTAAAGGTCACAGATGCCAGCTCATCTCTTCCAATTTACTTTTTCCTAAAGCTACCAAAGGTTACATGTGCACTCTGTGCTCTGTACACTCCATCCTGATACCCTCCATCATCATTCCATCATTTGCTGACAGACAAGGAATTTCTTCACAATGATGCAGTATTGACAACTACTGTGATTTTTAATGTGCATTCACTATTCTAAATGCTCTTGAAGTTTCCTGAATCTGTTATGAAATGTACTCAAATATCATAATTTTAAAGAATACACTTCTAATCCTCATAGCTGTAACAGAAAGTTTGAAAATGTGAAATGCTAAAACAAGCAAACTAGAAGACAAAAAATGCCAGCTATTTGCTACTAACCCCCCAAATCCTCGTGCTTCTGAGTGAGGTCAAATTAGAACCAGCAATAATAATAAATGTTCTCCTAAAAAATAAAGCTAGAGGAATCAAAAGAAGCTAGATGGGCCAGACTGGTCAGAAATAAAAATGAAGTGACTCCACACAGCAGGGAATAGACCTGCAGACCTCATCGACAAAGGGAGTTTTGGATGCTAAATGTTACGTATTCAACGGGTAACTGAGTAAGTTAACGGAAGACAAAACCACTGCAGGTTACAAACCATACAGAACGCATATCTGGTTCAGGAAACCCCCTCAGCTGGAAATACTCAGAAACTGGAAGAGGAATATTATATATGCTTGCTCAGTTATTTTTTGTCTCTAGCTATCGGCTTACAGGTACTCCTGCAGACATGATACTGAACAAAACACTGGTCTTGATTCAGTATGGCTATCCTTTTGCTTCTCTCATCTTCCCATTCTCTCTTAGCCAGAAATCAGATGCTTTGAAGTTTGACTTCATACACAAACTGTGTGGCATATTTTAATATGCAAATATATTACATGATCTTCTGTGGCTTCCATGTGCTATGCAACATCATGAGCACAATGTTTTTGAATAAAAGTAAGGGTCATGATAAGCAGTGTAAGATTAACTTACAAATAATTAATAGATTTAAAGGTATCTTATTACATTTTCCACAGATTCTGTAAAAGGAAATCTTACTCGTCAAAGATACATTCAAATCTGCAGATGGTAAATGGAAAAGTGGAGTTTACGGTGACCCTCATTACTTTGTTAACTAACAATAATCTTGCCGTACTGACTTACGGCAACCTGGCTTTCACATTTTGTTTCATTTTTCAGTACAAAGAACATTGTACACATGAGCTGACGATTCAGAACAATATCTAGCTTGCACTCTTCCAAACTTTCAGTTTCTGTCTAAGATGCACACATTGTCATCTGTTTCTAGCAAAGTTTTGTATTTGAATTAAAAAGACTATTGGCAGAAGCAGTGGAAAAAGAAGAGCTACAGGGCAGTTGGAGAGGATTCTTTTGAGAGTTATGGGGATTGAGGAGAAAAAAAACATTTTTCTGTAAGGTATGTAGTATTTGACTATATACTTAATCACAATTAATGTAGGTAAATTAAATTAAGATTTTGAATGATTTCATGTTGTGTTAACAGAATGACTAAAAAAACAGATCAAAGCACTGATCAGAAGTGCAGAATATAAATGTTTATCAAAGGATAAAACTGAAGTTCCAGCTTTTAACTTCATGTTCTACAAGAAACGAGGCACTGTAGAAAACCTGGGACAACGTCCCTCTCACTACCGATTTAAACTGAGGAGAACACTAGCTGATGCATGCGGCATTCTTTGCTGAGCACAGTTTGTACCTATACGTGAAAGGTTAACACTCAAGTCACCAAGACAACAACCCAAATATTATTTCTATTACAAACCTAGAGTAGTAGCTCATACTTGTCCAGTAGCCACTAATAATTTTTTTTCTGTGTTATTTAATGAGATCTTTTAACCAAACGTTCATGCTGGTTATTCTGCCTCCAAACTGTGCAAAACTAGATTTCCCTGGCGCTTGTCCACGTGCATATTGCCTGGCCACTCTAACATTTGCAAACAGACAACTGCAGAATAGGCACCATTCTTTTCGTAGAACAGATGGATATAAACATAACCCACACTGTAGAGCAAAGCCTAACACCTGGCTCTTTACTGATGAAAAACAGATCAGCACAAATCACCCAGAATAAATGACATCATGAAGACTGACTTAGGCAAAAGGAGAGAGTAAATTCAGCTAGGGTATTTTATCTGTCTATGGTCTGTAGCAAAAAACAATTGCATCCTCTATAAACAGTGGTTATTCTGAGAAATACAAATGTTTTTTGCAAAAATAGGAAAGGACAAATTTGCACTTTGCACTGAACAGGGCTTACACGTTGGCCACACACTACTTCTCCCCACCAGCATGTGGTCAAAGTGTTATTTTTGTTCCAATGCTATAGTATTTCAGGTGTCCTTATTAATTCCTTTGCATTTTTGCAAGAAGAGGCTGAAACAAAGCAGGTCTAAGTGCAATCAAGGAGGACAACAAACCAAGTAGAAATGTCTTGCAAAAGTATGCACAACTGGAAAATACTGCGAAACTCAAAAAAAGTTATTAGCAGAAAAAAAAAAATCAGACTGCTTCCGTCCTGGAAAATAAAAGAGGATAGAGAAATTTAAGCTGAAGATTAAAATAAGATTAAGATTAAAATGTTTTGTGGAGTTCTCATACACCTGGACCTCTTGCAAAAATAAAGTTAAAAAAAAAAAATTGCTTTAATGTCTTGTACAGCACATACTACAACCAATGATGCTGTAAGGATATTTTGAAGACCTGCAAACAACACAGGAGTGCAATACAGCCACACAGAACAGTGCATCTGATCAAAATGTACTGAAAGCTAAGTGATATTAGGAAGGATGTCCTAGTTTATACGGCAATAACTGATTGCCTTTAAAAGTATTTTATGCTGATATTGCAAATGACTACCTGTCTCTTTTGTGATCTTAGAAAACATACAAAGCAAACAGCATAAAAGGAAGCAATTGGAACGCTGGTGACAGTTAACCAGTGAGGGGAGTAGGACTGGGAGCATTGGCTTGGCCTCCCACAAAAGCTAATTTTCCAAACTGTGGCAAAGAGTATCATTCTCTGCAATTAGAAAACGCTTTCACTTGAGAAAATTGATACCACTGAGTGTTGGCATGTGCAAGCCTGTGCTGCTGCTCTCAGCTAGCTGGAATCAAGCCAGTAGCAGAGAACAAACTGTGTCCTTCAGTAAGTGCAGCACTGAGCCTCAGCAAATAAAACCTCCTGAAAGCTGGATCTTTTTAGCTGCATCAACACAACACTGTGGATTTGGGTTCAAAGCTGGACTGCATGTGGCTGGTAGCAAGGGAAGATTAAACATGCATCTCCTTCGAAGACATACCTATAAAAATGCTATTTGTGAAATCATGGCTCAAACACGTGAAAGTGGATTCTTTGCTGGACCAGCAAATGGGAGAATCTTCACATTTTATTTTTTGCTTCATTTAAGGTAATGTCACTGCAGAATTATACAGTCCTATCTTATGAAGAAGAGATTTAGTCACAGACATCCCAAGTGGAAGAAAATACGACGGCGTGGTACAATTGCCATCTGTGAGCTTGGGGGCCACAGTGCTCTGGCCTTATTGCGGAAGGCCAAGGAGGCTGCGGTAGGAGTTCCGGCTGCATTCAGTTCTGGCTGGCTGAATATCAGCGTATTTCAAATAAAGCTGTATATTTAAAAAAAAAAGTTTCAACTTCTGAATCTTTTTCAGTACTGCTTAAATCAAGCCTCTTATTTTTCAGGGCCACAAAAGAACCTTTGTATAGTTTTGCCTCCAGCATTTTTTCTTTAATCTTTAACCTTTGAAGAGCAAAAGACTGACTTTCTGGAATGAGACCAAATAATTTTAAAAAAGACTTCTTATTGAAAGTAGATAAATATCCCCAAAAGACAAAGAAATGTATATTTGAAAGTGGTTCCAGATTCAGTAGCCACATGCTTTTCAAAACCAATTAAATGCTTTGTACAACCCATTAAATGAAGCTTCCTTTGATGGTTTTGTACTGAAAAAATTGTACTGGAAGACAGCTTTCTAATGTGGTGTCAAGCCTGAAAATATACTGAATCAACGCTTTGTAATGTGGTACCAAATGAGTAACACAATGCAACAGGCAAAACTTTTGGAAATACAATAGCAGAGACCAAGAATATGTGCCCCACTTGGTTGACAGTCATCAGAATAGAAATATTTTGTTCAAACTTTGGAAAGTAGTCCTCTCATCGGCACAATTCTTAGCACTTGGCAGTTTCTCACAGAAGGGAGAAAAAGCCTTAGAAATATTCAGTCACATACAGAAAACTTCGTGAGGTCAGCTACTAGACTTGTACAGATGTACAGAGGCTTAGCAAATTTAGCAGCTTAATGGAAGTGAAACAACTCCTAGAAGATGTTTCAGCTTGTCTCCAGTGATCTCCAGCCCATCTTTTGGATGTAGTTCTTCCATCAACACTTAACTCCATTCAAGTCCCTACAATGTTTGTGTTCCCCTTTAGGCCCACCCTCCTTTGCTATCAAAGGCCATTTCCTCCTGAACATGCCACTATAACTTTTGTTTCCTACCATCTAGCTTTATCTATAAGCCCCCAGGACCCTTCATCTCTTGACCTTTTTTTTGAGATAGAAGGTATTTATAGTCATCTATAATTAACTCAGATTTCACACAGAAAGCATGGTTAAAATGAAGTGTATGTTATTTTCTGAAATAAAACCCAGAAGCTTAAAAAGGAGCAAGAGATTAATTTCATGCAAAAAGTGAATAAACACGGACTCTTTAACCTAAAGAAAAATGTGTTCTTCACAATACTCTCCAAAACCGCTCACAGACCTGTAGGTTTTCCTCTGCACAAAATTCCTCTAGATTGATAGGAAGAGTCAAGTATGATTTTTCAGCTGGTTTTCTACAAGCTTTCTACCTGCCCAATTACGCTGAATCCCAGTTTTGCAGGCTGATGTCCTGCTGCTGTAAGCTTTCCACTGCATAGCCTTGTCAAAATCAGAGAACATAAATCATAGCACACACACACAAAAAAAAACCAAAAAACAAAAAAACAACCCGTCTATCTGATCAGTCTAGACTTTGTCAGTCTAGCCCATCAAACTTAAAATCACCCATCTATAAACTATAAAACACCCCAGGAAGACAGAAATTCCTTTTGAACATTCTGGGAAATGTGATAATCTGAGAACTGATGCAAAAAATGATGCCTAGCTGAAAACTCATGTTACTATCTCCCTACCAGGACGAAGAAAAATTACTATTTTTTTTGCCTTCCTGACTTCCCAATTACTTTCAGGGATTGTTCAGTAATTTTTCTCAAAGGTCAGCAGTCTTAAGGTTAATATCAGAGTGGAAATGCTTTGGTGGCAATAAAAGCTTTCTGAAAAGCAGCAACTTTTTCCATTTCTTTACTTCACAATGGCTACAAACTCCAGTCTTTCATCGCCTTACACTGAGCATAATCATTGGCTCGCTCTCAACCGAATCACTCAAGGCTTCAGGAAGAAAAGAAATCCTCCAAAAGGAAGTGCAAATATCCTGATATGACCCTCTCACACCCAGCTAGCCAGAGCACCACAAAACTTAAATCCAAGCCAGTTTTTATACAGTACAGCAAAAACATATGCAGTCAACATGCATGCTAAAAGCCAATAGCTCATATTTTATGTCCATAAAATGCATCAATATCAATTCAGCTGTGATCCAAGAAACTGCAATAAGTGCAGTGGAAGGAAAAAGATGGAAGCTTACAAATATCTGTCTTTTCCTTTGGTCCCATACAACTCTGCTATGCAGTGATTTGGGGGGAAAAAACCCAAAAGCAAGCAGAGAGCTTGACCAAGCAAAAATTCCAGAGCCAAGCGGGGACAGACGCACTTCAGAATTAAATCTCAGAACTGTATATTAAAAGAAAAAAAAGATGAACTTGCAAACGATAGTCAAGTTGTATAGAGAACACCTTTCCTATTATTTCTGATAATACAGCATCTATGATAATTTTAATTGGAACACAACAGAACATTCATTTTATTTATCTGAGCCATCTTCTAGTAGAGTAAGAGGGAACCACTATGTTGCTCCAGCTTCTTATGTCATGGCTACATAAAAAAGAATTCCATGTTTCCCTGTTCACAATATGTATGCCCGTACTTCAACAGGGACTTGAAAACTCTTAAACTTTAAACTGCTTCTTAGCACAAAGACTTACATTATTTTTCTGACAAACTCATTATATAAAGCTAACAGGTTCAGCAAAATGTAAATCAAAAGGATTTTTACAAAACTGAACTCCATTTAAATGGCAGGACATGCTACAACAGTCTAAGATAGAAAACACTTCTACAAACATAAGTATCCTAGTAAAGTTTAAACCCTTTTTTTTGTATTTAAATAATCATACTTGCAGTTTTCTGAGAGTGGAACTGGAGAGTAAGGGATGAAACCTACTGTTGCTAAAAGTGAATTTTGAAAGGTTTAAAAATGCTTGACATTGAGCTTAGATTGAAAAAAACGAACGATCATCTAAACAATTCCTTTTTTCTATTGCATATATTAATTCTTTGCAGTGAATCAACTGTATTGTCAATAATATTGTTCAAGATGTTTTTTTAAATTTTTTCTCCTACCAGTAACCAGAAAAATGACTACAGTGAGAATATAGTTGATAAGAGATTGCTACAGGCAGTAATGGAAAATAAGTCACGTATCTGTTGAAATGCTGGAATTCCACCATGAATGGTCCCCATCTGCTAGCGCTCTCACACCATGAGGTCAGATGGAAGTGCCTCTTCATCCCCAACTGCACAGCAGCGAAATGCCTGCAGGGAACACCAGCTCTGTCCTGCAGGAGCACGGGGTAGCAGGCACTGCCTGTTTGCACAGATCAGCTCTGACCTACCCACTAGCAAAACCTTGAGCCTGTCTCAAGCATGCACCAGCATGGGTAATCACGGTATCAGCTCTCTACCAAGACATACAGAGCTTTTCTGGTTTGAAACTTATGACTATTCCCTGCTAAAAGAGAAGATAATTCTCAGCCAGTCTGTTTCCTTGCTCAACTCTAGCTATGAACAGTTAACCGTGGTAAGAAATCTTTTCTTGCACTGGACGGTTTAAAGAATATGGCTCAGTGATAACATACATTTTACATTTTTAACTGAGAAATCCAAGCAGACTAGAATGTGGGGCTGCAATTGACCACAGTGGTCATTAAATCCAATCTGCCATGAACATAAACCACCATAAAAGAGCTGCCTAATCTAGAAAAGGCTACAAAAACCACCACCACATACACATCACAAAAGACACTGCACCCTAAGAAAAACTGAAGATCAGCAATACAAAGGTTTGGTCATTTGGACAAAAAAAAGCCCCACCAGAACAACTGGTATTGCACTAGGCAATTCATAGACTGCTGCTATGCGTATTTATTTACTTTACTTAAGCAGCTTTACTCATCTTATCATCTAACGCAACCAAAAGGACTTTCACAGGCTCGCCGTTTTATACGTTAGTAGCTAATCTCCAGTCTACCTATGAGGCGAACATAATTTACAGGCAACAGGTAAAACTGAACTTTCTGTAAATGGATTTATGTACCAGTAAGTCAGGAAGTGGCATACAGTGTTCACCTGAGATCATCAGAAAAACCAACAAAGCCAAAATGCCAACTTCACAGCTGTATTGCTCAGCTGAAATGAGAACGAAAGATACCCCTCTAGTGTATGTTAGAAACTTATTCCCTGAAATAATCATGTGTGACATGTTTGAAGTGGAATATGATAAAGATCGGTGCCTCTACCATTGTCATTTCACAGTGCAGTTTGGGAAATAAAGTTGCAGTAACAGTTTATGGGCATTTAATATTCTTCTTTCATGTGGTATGTTTTTATAGTCAAGATACTTTTTTTTTTCAATTAAAAAGTTAATAAATTGTCCAAAAGCCAGTATATTACCATGAATTGTCAATATTGAATAGCAATGTCCTGAAAACTTTAACATAATAATATGCATCATCAACCATCTCTACTAATTTTTAAAGACTAAGACACTCAAGTACCAGTAAGAGCATGAACACCTCTTTTGCTGTACCATTGGTGTAGGGATTTTACTGGTAAACCAGTTGAAAGCACTGCGGAATTAATCCTAGGTCTTTTTACTGCAAATGTTCTTTTTTACTGGTCAATAAACAATTCAGGGAAATTTGGAACTAGCTGTGAAGAGATTATAAGAGGAAGGTTTGTTCCCCCCAAAAAAATTAAAGCTGGACTCTAGTGGTAGAAAAACATCCTGTTTTTTAGATGCAGTTTAAGATAGAGCTTTCTACATGAATTACTGGCGCTAATAACTTTTATTTCCCACCCACAGCACATGAAGTACACCCATGATTTTAAGATATCTGTCTGGCCCAGTCCTGTTCAGAAAGTATTCTGGTGTTACCAGGAGTTCCATAAAGAATCTGTTACTCTTTCTTTCAAACATCTGCATCAACTTCACAAAAGTACCATGGAAGCTTAACAGTGAGGAAATTTTATTTTCTTGTGTAGATGCCACTTATCCAGGCTAAATAGAAGTTTGCAAAGCTAAGGTCAATTTTGGTGTTACTTAAGAGTGGCTTGGTCTTCTGAAGTCAACAGGAGCTGCAAGTGTTAAAAAAGGACCTCCTAAAAAGGCATAAAAGAACCTCGTGCCAGCACCTTATGCCCCACAATACTCCTTTTGGAAATATGTGCTACCGTATCATAGATTTAACATCAGCTTTATGCAAGTAGCACCTGAACTACAGTTTCAGCAGCAAAGAGTGGCAACAGGTCACTTCCAGCTTTTCCTTCCAGCCCAGCTACCAGGCAGCACAGCAGTGCTGATGCTGCGCTCTGTTTGTATTCTTCTTTGGTCTATAGCTCTTTGGATACTGCAGTTGCCTTTGCCTGAAACAGACTTTTCTAAGCTGTGCCAATATACACAGAGGACCAACTCACAGCAGCTCACTTCAGAATCGTTGGAGAAAACGTGATTTCTAAAGGAAACACATTTAATGATCAATGACTTGAGTCTGATGCCTGTTTACAAATAAAAGACTCACAAATTATTTTTTAATAGATCTTTAAAGCACCCGGAGGACATCAAACTGGCAGAGATTGAAAGGAAAGTACTCATAGAACTCCTATCAGGTACCTAATCTAAGCATCTTTGCATTGTCAGCTCAGACAGCTAATCCCTGTCTGACACGAGGTCCCTATTGTGGTGCAATCTGGTGTGTTTGTTGAGATGCGGTGTGAACATCTGCCCTCAGAATTGGACTGATATAAACAGGGCAACACAGTGCTCCGCTAAAATAACAACAGCAAGCGCTCTGCTTCTGTTCAGAGCATAGGGTACAGGATTGCTGAATTGATTCCTATGTATTGCTGGCAACTAGATCATATTTTTCAGGGTAAACAAATTCCATATGAAAGTGACCTTTTGCTCTGATTTTTCTGACTGGAAGGCTGTTCCAACTTCTCATTTTTCCAGTAGTAGGAACTTTCTGCTCTCCAACATACAGTTCTTATGTCAAAATAAAAGTGCTTAAGCTAGGGAACAAAGCAGTTTTAAAAGTGTTCTAGAAGTAAAAGTGAAAACTTCAATTTCAAAATACTACTGCCTAAAGCCCTAAACTAAACTAAACTAAACCCCTAAATTTTTCAGTGACAATTTCAATACTCTCCCCTGAAAAAAAAAAGACTGTTATAAATTTATATAACCTATTTAGGCTAGAAAGACAAGTCTTCAGAATTAGGAAGGGTTAGACTCACAGTTGTCAGCATTAACTGTCAACATTAATTTCGTTCTTTCTGAACACTTAATAGGACTTTTGTCTCATAACAAAAATACACAGGACCATGCAAGTAGACTTGGATAAAACATATGCAGATGGCTTGCAATTGCTTAAGCAATCATAAATCTGTTGTTTACCAAGATCACAATGCTTGATTGTGTATTAATAGATTTTTAATAACTGATTTCCGAGGCTTTCAAGAGAAAACAGCTAAAAACTTGCTGTTTGACTGACTTGACTTACTAGTCTGGTTATCTTAAAAAACAATGCTTTAGTTGAAACAACCTGAAACACTGTTAAAGAAACCCAACAAACCTTCTAACATTTTTTTTTTTCCCTGGCTTTCTCTTATTGTTTCTTCTCACTAAGCACCCCCTCGAAAACTCTGGAAGGTTTATTTCAATGAGCTTCTGTTGTTTTTTAGTTTTTTTGGTTTTTTTTTTAACATCTGACTAGAAATTTTTCCTTTGCTTATCACACCAATTGCCAATGCAACACAATGAGATGTTTGTTTCACAAAGCACTACATACTACTWTTGTAAAAGAGGGCGGCTTTCAGACAGGTATGAAAGGACAGCAAAGATAGTCTTTCACAAGCATCAGATACATTAATGACTCCACGTGTGACACTTGGGGAGCAGGGTTGTCAGAAGTTAGTTACTCCATAGTGATAGGATTAGCAAGGTCTCAGTATCTCAATTTCAAGTCTCAGCCTCAAGGCTCCTCTCCCGTGGACACAAGCTTAACCACATCAGCTGGCATCTTACCCTCAACTGAGGATGAGTTGATAGAACTGAGTACAGATACTTCAAACATCCACTGTGGCTCTCTTTGGGGAAGAAGTCTTGTGCCCAACACAGCATCTCATGTTTTCCATCGAACCATAGCTTTTCATCTTTCCTTATGGCTCTGGAACTGGAAAAAGCTCCCTCATGAGGCAGCTGCTCCTTTTCTGCCTCTCACCACCACTGTCCCAGCAGCTCTTGGGTACAGCCTTGCAGCAAGGGCAGCCGCTGCCGCAGGAGGCACGGCTGTCCTGGCAGACAGCTGATGTTCTCCCAGCACCACATCTGAAGAAAGTCCATTTCAGCTTCTCTTAGCCACCCTATCGCAGAACAGTAATTTCCACTCAGGAGAGGAATAAACTATACGGGATAAAACAGTTCTCTTTACCAAAGGGAGTGGAGGTGGTCTTATGGCAACTATTTGGGTAAGATAAACAAATGCAATTAATTAATTTCTCTCACACCTAAACCAAAATACCTATACCAGTATTAAACACTTGAAGTCACCAGCCTGAACACTGCAGGTCAAAGAAAAGGCAATTCTCTTCAGCAAAACCTGCTGCAGCTTTCAGAGCTTTGCAAACAGTTGAAGGAGACATCCACAAGCATTCAACAACCAACTGCCAGACATCCTAAATGTAGCACTTGCTACCAAGCTCCTCCTACCATAAACAAATCTTGAGGCCTGAAGGTAACTATCACACCTGTGTCCTGCGTCATTCCTTCAGCTACCAAAGCAACTGCAAGCTAAGAGTCAAGTTAGCTTTTTTTTTAACATGAAGATACCACATTCTTTGAGGATACTGCATCTTTATACACATATATATCTTTCCATATATTTTGTGTTTCATTTCTTTGTTCTGAAGTCCTTTCAGTAAAAAGTCAGCTAAAAACAGTTATTCTAAGTAACGTAAATGTCTAATGGTTTGTATTAAGCCTGCATGGGAAATTATCTGCCTGTCTTCAAAAGTAGATTTACTTGGCTGCCACCAGGTCCAAAATCTTTTTGAAACATGGAACACTACTCTGGGCTTTTTCCTGAAACATGAAGACTACAGCTGGAGTGTGTTAGGTAGGAACAGTCCCAGCTTTCAATCACTTTCCTGTGCCATTCAGATCAGAAATCTAAAAATTCTCTCCCACATCCCAAGAGATATCACACCTGAGACAGTTGTTGTTTAGCTATCTTGGCCAAAATATAAAAATATGTATTTGGTTATACAATGTGGAATAGTACTTACCAAAGACACTGACAGAAAAGGGAGCATCTTTAGCCTAGTGTTAACAATGAAACAGAAAAGGGTCTTAAGCTTCGTATCTTCTGTCCCATATGACTCCTTAAACCCCTAGACTCTTTATTCGCTATTCTAGGCTTGGCTTTGATTAGAAATTCCATTTTGGACCAGAGAAAAAATTTCCCATGAAGTCTGGTATGTACATTCCTAAAAAGAAGGACTGGTTTCAACTAATTAACATTCTCTAATGGAACAGCTATTTTGTCAGAGGATTCATCATCAGCTCTAATTTGACTTCAGAGTAGCTATTAGAGCAGCATGACAGTAATTACATTAGCTGTGAACATAGCATGTCCCAAAAAGAGGGCAATAAATTAGAGATCGATATAGCAAAATCTGACAAGAGCTGGCAGGGCTTGAAAGCTGCTGCTTCGTGTTGCATTTCCCAGAAGACACTGACTTGGAAGCAAGTGCTGCTCTGCTATCAGCCCCCCTCTCTGTTACTTGTACAGCTCTCAAGTGGGACAAGAGGAAGAATTATTTTCAGACAACAGAATAAACAAGCATGATTTCAGAGACCTTTTCCTCACACTCTATTTTAGGCTAAGACACCTTAGGAGGCAATTTTTCCACATAAAAGCTATACTGCTTTTCTAAAACAGTCAAGTTCAGAAGTTTACAGAGAATATGCACTACAGTTTGGTTGCTAGACTGGAGACATTTCTTTCCTTTATATTCTGTATAATGCAAGCAGTTATCCTCAAATCAAAGTCAATGCCCTACTTGAGTCAAGCATTAAAAGTGTGGCAGGACTAAACACTACACTTATTAAGCAGTTCTTTGGGCAACTGTCACACAAGAAGCTCCGCAGCCTATGTTTACTCTTTCCACTGCTGAAAAAATCCAGGCTCGACCCATGTCAGAGCCTGAATTAAGAATTACAACAATAATCACAAGACCCAAATGGTTAGGCATTTTCTTAACTCTAAATTAGCAGAATAATGAGTTTGCAAATTACTGTTTTCCTATACAAAATCTGAATACCACAGTCCCTAAAAGCAAGTTGTGGCTGTTACAGGAGAAACACAGATACTGCAAAATAATCTACTGCAATGCCATGTCTCTCTTCTGTTCCCACCACCTGCTAAACCAAACCAAAAATGAGAAATCCTAAGTCCTAACAGCATCAAAACTTTTATCATTCACTTTGTAAGAAGTTGCAGGTGTATATTTAACAAGAACTGAGAAGGGAATGACTCCCAGACCTGTATCATTCCCCACATTAGCACAGCTTGAAGAAGAAACTTCTTTTCTAATAGTCATCAACCTGAACCACCTCAGCTGCACCTAGCTCTACATTTTATGAACTTTATTCCAAAATAAACATTTTAACTTTATCTTTAAAAAAAAAAAAAGGGAAACTGATAAAAGCAACTGGCATATCAGAGAGCAAGAAAAAAAAATTCAAGTCTGAAGTTTTACCGTATCTAAAAAGTACAAAGATAAGTAGTTTTCTGAAGTCATTCCTTCCTTTTTTTTTATTATGTGTCTTGCAGGAATTCCCACTTTGGGTTATAAACAAGGATTCTTAATTGCAGACCTTCTAATTGAACTTTCACATTTTAAAAATTGCTTTCTTAGATCTTTTGTAGAAGAAATAGACCACACACTGCACAAATGTGACTTCAGATAAAACATTCTGAGAACATGTTTTTTCCCACAAAACTAGACATCTATTCCTTTATGTAACAGGCTTGTTTTCTTTAAAAACAGAGATATGAAAATCTGAGAGAAAAGTGAATGGACTGGGTGACTAAAAAAGATCACATGCACATGATTACACCTTTTATCCCCACTTTGCCTTTATGAAACGGAGTACATTTTCTGGATGGATAATGCAGCTTCCAGAAAGAAATTAAAGAGGCTCAAGCTATAAATCAGTCAACTGCGAAGGTAGCTATAATATACTTTCACAGAAAAAAGCAAACCTGAGTCAGCAGCTCAGAAGTTAAACTAAGAAATTTTCAAAGGGTAAGAAAGATAGTTTTAATATTCAGGGCTACTTAACCTTTGAGAAAACAGTAGCAAATGAAAATTACTTCAGACATTTACATGGCTTTAAAAACATCATGCTAGTTACATCACAAATTAAGCTGATGAGCTATGGGCTCTTGTTACACTGGTGGTCAGGGAGTGGTCAAAAGATCATTTATTACCAGCATTTTACTCATATAGTGTACAAGGGTGAAGACAGGAAGGGAGGAGATGAGGAATTCCCTAGGTCAAATACTGTTAAATGCTTTACAGCTTTACCGAAAGATTTATCTTTTATTTTGCTTTATAACTAGCAGGATTATTTTGGTCTCTTGCTGGTGGTGACCTCATGTTTTGCACCAAACTTTATTTGGTGAACAACCACAAAAAAAAAGATATAATAATAACTGGATTTAAATGCCAAAGGTGACAAAACTAACAAACTGGGGCCTGTTCCAAAGTGTGAGTTTGCAAGAGAGGCTTTATGACCTAAATTAATGAATTTATTTGAATCTTTGAAGCTAAGAGCACAGCAGGGTTCAGGATCAAGCTGATTTCATGATACTTTTTAAAGCTTTCTTCCTACCAAACGTAATAAACGTTAAGAAGTCCTACAATGTGTATTCATTTTTTTTGAAAACTGAAAAATTGGAAGATAAACCATGCTACTAATTCACAGAATTATGTCAGAACATAATCAGAAACTAAACTGAGACACTGTTCAAAATTATGAAATACTTTATGGTACAAGAGAACAATTTTCATATTGCAGACAGTTTTTAGTTCGTGTAAGTTTAGTTCCAAAGAAAAGACAAAAAATATTTTCCCATGGCTCTAGCACTTACTCGTTTGATCTGCAGATAACATGGATCTTCTGCTTAAGTGTGATCTACACACAGACATTAAAGTCTGTGTTAAGCAAGCATCTTTGTCAATATGGAGTTTTCAACTATATAAAATTCCTTTAAATGCAAAAGATACTAGCAACCCTGGAACTTTGCCAGGTCAAGCATCTGCAACTACTGAACACAGCCTACTTTCAATACCAAGCCCTTAAGCTGTTTCCTGAAACAGGATGCATTTGTCTACATAGTGATTGTATATTTATTTTACTCCAAAAATGCTTACCAAAAAAACCCCAAATTCCCACCCTTCCATACTTTGGGCAACTAGATGTGTATTTCTTTCAGAGACTTAATGCCATGATAGCAATGGCTAAAAAAAGAAAAATACTTATAAATTGTAAAGTCAGTGCAGAATTTTAATTCTAAGTGTAAATAATTCAAAGAATCACTGTGAACGTATTTTCTTACCAGATGTTTGCTGTTACACCTTAAAAAAACTAAATAAGCAGCAAAATGGCAGCTGCTTTTCCTTGGTAATATACCACCACAAGCACAAAACATAGACTTGCAGAATTGCCACTGTAATCTTCTTATAGTACGTAGTAAAAACTCTTCATAATTTCTTGTTTAAAATGGAATAACTAGAATCAATTTGGTCTAATAAAATAGCAAACCATTTCACAACGGAGGAACAGTTTGATTTGTCTCTCAGTTTGCTGAGAATTAAACTAAGAATTTCCTGGTGTTACAATTTTGAATGTAAGTATTATTTGTGTACAGTTGCAACAAATTAGCATTACTTATAAGAAGGGAAATACTAATATACCAGCTTATCTTAAAGAAATGAACGACTTTGTTTAGACATTATAAGCCTCTTTAAAGCCATAGTTTGCTGCATATAAGTAATATTTATTGAAGGTCAGTCTTCTACCCATTTTGTACGTTCTTTACATTTAACTCCGTATATAGCAGGAATCAGGGTGCTTTCTAGCTGACAAAGTGTATATTCAGCTTAGGCAGATTTTTAAAAGGGAAAAAAAAGAAATTTTAATTTAATCAGTCCCAATTGCTGAAGGAAGCCTACCTGAGCATTCTATGACTTGTGGCACTCAACACCATTCAGGACAAAAACGTAAAGCTCAAATAACACAGTTTATCTGTGCAAGCTGACTCTGAATAACTGTCTTAATGGGCTTGCCTATCTTCAATGAGAGAAGAATCAAAGTGTTGATGAAGTACAGCTCTAACGTAAGTTCTGTTCATGCATTCCTTAGACTGTGTGGATGACGGGAAAGGGGAGATGGCTTTTAACCCAGAAGTACTTCTCTATCAAGGAGTTTAGGCAGATGTTTCAGCTAGCAATAGATAATATCAAATTCACAGAGCTGACACACAGTACCATTAAAAAAATTTTTTCTAAAGTTATTCTACCCAGACTAAAAAGTTTTGGTGTTTTTATTTTTAATCTTCCATTGTTATGTCCCTTTCTGTATTTCAGAACTCCTCCACGGTTTTCTTAAATGAAACATATTTTTGGCAAGTGTTTCCTGTTCCCCCCCTCCCACCACATTTAAAAAAGAAATGCTTATTTACACACACAACCTACACCATCAAACATTGGTTTAAATTGAACAATTCTCTTGCAGATATGTCAGAATCCGAAAGCAGTTTCTGCTTCCTCAGCCTAAGATTTATTGTCCAGTGAAGAAACAAAAGTTGTAGTGGCTTTTAATACTTTTAGCAGATCACATAATTGGAAAAGTAATTTTGATTTTTACAGTTGTCATTATCTTAAGCTGAAGTTCAATTTATAAATTTGCAATCCTTACTTCTGTATCACAGCTTATGTATGTTTTTAAAGAGGTACACAAATAGACAAATACCGGATTATGAACTTAAACTATTTGTTGTCAAAAGATTCCTCATGGAAACTAGGGTCCTGATTTTGTAAGCCTTTTCATATACCTTCTCAGAACTGGGTGCTAACTAATCCCAATGCCAATTCATCAGAACACAATCAATGACAAGATACATCATACTTTTTTAGCCCTCAGGACAATCTCCCAAGATAGCAGCATTCAAAAAGGTAACTGAAACGGGTGCACTGAGCTTCACAATTTGTCTTGCATCTACTACTGTATTAGGGAGGAAATTGTTAATTTAAAGGGTCTGGTTTCTGAAAGATTGCTGCAAGTGTTTCACAGAAATATTTAAGTGGTTAGACTCCTAACACCAAGAAAACCCCTAACAGATGATGTTGATCCCACTCCTTTGCTACATCTTAGGAAGAATGGCAAGTTCCTAATAAGACCAAGCACAATTTTGATAGGTTTTCCATGAAGAATTTTAAATTTCTTTTGCAATACTGTTTTCAAGCATTTAAACAGAAATAGACAGTCTGACATAATTGCTTCCCTCTTAGTTTATTATCTTTTCATACACATTCCAAAAGACTAAGCTGCCAGCCTGCCTTAACATGCACAATGAGCAACTTCGGGGATTCAAATTAGTTTCTTGTACTGCTGGAGGTCCAGGGTGTAACTTGCAAAAACAGTCAGCTCCAATGCACAGTATATCAATAATCATTACCATAGAACAGATATCCATTAGTGTGCTGAGCAGAGCTATACACTGTAAGAAATACTATCAAAAACTTAAATTACACGTCATGGCACATCTGCACACAGTATTTAGGAAGGGAGGGCCTTTAATGTCATTTCAACATGACTCGGAAAACAAACTGTGAAATGAAGTCACTGTTATCAATCCTCTTCAGAGCTAGATTCATCTTCCTGGTCAGAGAGCTCAGCAACAGGAAAGCGCAGGATGGCTGCCACCCCTGTCAGCTGGCCAAGTTGCTCTCCAGACACATGAAGGCTGGAGAAAATGCGTACTGTGCCCATGTTCTCCCGTACGCTATCCACCAATTTAACATATCGGGCACGTGTAGCCACATCCTGGTGCCGGAAAAGCTCATCACTGATCAGCAAGGTATCAATGGCCATGGCTTCATTGGCCTTCTCCACATGTTTTAGACCATAAAAAGCCCTGTCAGGCTCATGCTGCAGCATTTTATAGAAGTCATCTAAGGCTTTGACCTCACCAGCTGCCTTAGTGTCAGAGAGACGGCTAGTTACAGCTGGGTCGCAGAGGGCTTCCTTCAGCGCATATTTATGTCCCGAGGAAGAGTGGACCTAGAGTAAAAAAAGTCAAAGGTTTGGTTTTTTTAAATAAAAAGGAGCTTTTTCTTGATTAGCCAATCACAAACAGCTTCCACTATACATAGTATTTATCTTGATAATTATTCAAGGAAGTTATCTCTTTCTTGAAACCTACATGATTCTTTTCTTAAAGGATCTCTCCTGCAACCCAAAGCCTATACCAAACCCCTCAAACTGTATTTTAAGAAGTGCAGGAAAGCGGTTTCTCTTATTCAAAGACTGGGTTAAATATGCAAGCCGTTGCAGACAGTCCTCAAGGTAGGGCCACTTGAAACTACTAAGAAACTAAGACTTAAGCCTCTTCTTTTTAAAGCATTCCAGAAGAGAAAGACCTCTTAAGACACATAGTGCAAAAGCATCAAGTCTTGCACAACTGCATAGCTACTATGCTTGCAAAGCTGTGAAGCACATTAAAACTTTTCACACGTGCTATTGTCACTTTGCTACAAATGCAAAAGGAGGCTTCTTGGTGCAGTTTGTCTCCTAAACGTGACCATTAAGTATTGGGACGCACTTCTCCGTCCGCCCCCCC